>CABFWB010000205.1:269929-286176 GCA_902151455.1 Timema bartmani
AAAAAAAAAAAAAAAAAAAAGGCTATGAAAATATTTGGGTCTCTGTGATAAAATTAACTCAAGGCTAATTTATAACTATATATGACTAGTTTGTTATGTGTAGAGAATGTTTATGGAAGAACGTTAAAATATTAGTTTCTTTTTACGATGCCAATTTTAATAAATATAAAATTGGTTAGATAGATGAGATCTGATTTCATTCGCAGATAGTGTATATTGTATAATAAAGGTGATCCGAAAAATACACTTTGATAAAACCTAGTATTTAAAATCATTGTAACATTAGTGGTTTTTTTTTAAATCAAAATTTAAGTTGGTTTTGAAATACATCCATCTCGTTTTAAGATATAGAATTTCATATACATGGAGTACATATTTCATTTTTAGGTAAATATAGTGTTACAGCTTGGATCATAAATAAGTTAGTTTTAACAAGAAAAAAGTGAATGTGTCTAACACAATTGTTTGGTCACCAAGACTCGATAACTGTAAATAAATTGTTAAATCGGGTGATTGATAAGTGGTGGAAATAAACCCGAATAATCTTCAATAATTCCCAACTATGAACTTATTATGTACTAGCTTTAAATAAATCCCAAATTAGTTTCGCCCATAATCATTTCTCATTGAAACATGTTTTATTATATTACACAGGAAAAACAATTTTTTAATTTTGATATTTATTTTAATAGTTAAATTAATTTGAAAATAGGAATTTGAGCATTGTGAAAGAGTTTGTTGATAGATTCCTTTATTAATTAGTTACCAAACAAAAAGGGTAATGCATTAATAATTTTCTCTAAAATACTTTTTTTGCTTCTTGTCATAGTAACGGGTTTACAAATCATAGTAAACATGGCTACCATGGTGTCCTTAAAGCCACGAGTATTCTAGTTACTTGATACCAATACCATAGGTTTTTAATAAAAATCATAACTAAAAAATTTAATTTATATCCTACTATAGGAATTGGAATATTTAAACACAAATTCATGTATACAATATTAGATTAATTTGTTTTCTATAGTTATAAATTATTATTATGCATATGTTAACAGCAATGTGTGTAAACCTGGCATTTTATGAAATGCCTACGCTTTATATATAGGCCTAATTCCTAAATAGTTTTAGCAAAGTATGAAATAAATTAGTTTTGCTGTTGTATTTGATACTTTTCGTAGGAAATGTATAAAATAACCAGTCATTATATATTACCAAGAACAATAGCTAACCTAACCTAACCTAACCTAACCTAACCTAACCTAACCTAACTGTCCTAATCTAAAATAACTTAACTTGACCAACTTAAACCCTAATAATTGAGTGAACCTGCAAGAAAACGGTGCAACACTTACATAAAACTGGATAAAAGACTTGATAACATATTCCGAGACTGCAAAAAGACAAAAACTTAAAAATAAGGATGAAATACAACTGTAAAATTAGTTTATTTCATACTTTGCCAAAATCTCTCTGGCATTATATAGAAAGCCTAGGCATTTTATAGAGTGCCAGTTACATTTATAAATATCAACACAAATGTAGTAATATCCGAACGGAAATATAAGCATTTACACCCGGACCTGGATTTGAACATAGTGTGTCTGGTTTAACGTACCACATAGTCTACCGACTGAGCCATCCAATATCTCCACAATCTCGTCATTCAAATATAATACTGTACAAATCTTCAAGAGTATTGTTGAAAAAACGTGTTTGTTTAAATATCTCAATGGCTGATATTTAAATGACTCCAAAATTTATTTGGGGAATACGACTTTAGTCTTTTCTAAAAAATCACTTAATTTTTGTATTTAGATCATTGTTCAGCAGTGTTGCGAAATGTACGACATTTTCCACAACATTAATGTTGCACTGAAACTAAGGAGAAGTGAAAACTATTTTTAAAATGAGGTTTAATTAAACTAGCTTAATTTTACAGAGTTTTAGTGATACTAACTTACTATTCTATACGGAATAAAATCAAAAATCGTCTGTACCTACAAACCATATAATCTAGTAATTCAATGAATACACACGTTCAATAATCTCTTATAGCTTTCATACTCTCCCCATTGGGTTGAAATAACCGTTTGGCGTGGATTGGTTCGCAAACTTTTCATAAGTTGATTTGATAAAAAAAAGTCAAATATGTACACGAGAATCAAAACCGCGACCCTGAGTACGCAATACCAAGAATCTTGATTTCAATTCATGTGCACAGGTTTTATTTTTCAACAAAATACTAATTATTTAATATTTTAGTTTTTGGAATATATTTTTGATATATTTAGTATCCAAACTAGATAATATACTCGTATCATAAACATAATTGAATTAATATGTTGACTTTTATGAGTAGAAATAAAGTCTTTTCAAACAGGTATGTCTATTTGTCACACCTCGTTTTATATTTTCAAAATATTGGAATAAAAATCCAGTCAATGTAAACATAAACAGACTTTACCTTAACGTAAAAGCAAAAAAAAAAGTTGAAAGAGAAATAAAATAGAATATAGAAGAATAGAGGAAATGTAAAGGAAAGGGGAGCACTGGGAAAACACATTTTTGTTCCATTTGCATTGTTTATCAGCACCTCTTTTATATCCGCGAACTCGTCTCTCTTTGTGGTTCACTGAATATATGTCTAACTAAACGAACGGTACCTTGGTCCACTCGTTGTTTTAATGCGCGCGTGCGCACATCACATGACTCATTTTGAATCTGTCCGACGAATATATTACAGGATTTTCAAAATATAGATATTCTCTTTCAGAAATATGCTTTTTTGTGTACATCTTTAGAAATATATTAAATCTACACAATTTTTTTCCACCGTGACTTACTACCCACATGAGTAATACGCACACATTAATTACGCTAATGGAGTATAGAACAGTAGGGTTTAATTTAAAATTAAAAATATCGTAATTTGCGTGGAGAGAGAGAGGAGTAGATAATTTCGGAATAAACCCTTTCAGTATAACCAACCGGTACTCGAATACCGATCTCCCCGTCAATGGTAATCAAGTCTCTCACCAGAGTAACATCCTAGATCATGTGACCAGTCATGCATGTTGCACTCTATACTGGTAGGACTTACATTTTGTTGTTGTCAGATGAACCTATGTCTAGTAAGAGCACAATAAAATTTATTGTATCTAACACTGATAAAAAAACAACTAAAACTACTTTAATATATTCATATGTCAAGATTCGTAACCTGCAACTTTCATGTTTAAAAAAAATAGTATTCTTACCTATAAAATAAATAGTAAAGTAAATTTAATTTATGCTTTTGAAAAAACATGTTTTTATTTTCCTAAAGGTCCTTTCTACAATTATTAGTACAAGGTATTTTCTTTTATATAAACAATACTAATCTCGATTACTAACTGATTAAATTCAATGGGTGCCGGGGTAAAATTTAATCGACAAGTAGGTTACATAAGTCTTATCTCAAGTATAGTTTTAAAACCAAATACGATTTTACCAAAGCAAATAATAATTTGTAGCTCAAAGGATTTCACATCACTTCGTAGAAATGAAATTGATTCACGTTTTAAATTAAAGCGCTAGACCATAAACTAGGCTTAAAAATTAGGATTTTAAGACAGTGCATTGTGCTTTGAGCATATTAAAAAAATATTCGAAACTGTAAAGTATAATACTAAATGTCTTAAATTATAACTTTAAATTAACTAAAACTTTAGTTTTAATGCTAAGATGCTTTAGTGACTGCATGGTATTAGGCGCCACTCTCGCAATATATTGGACTGCCGATGCCTGGAAGATCGGGGTTCGAATCTCATTCGGGTGTACTGAGGGCTGATTTACCTAATATTGTTCTCTCTCCATTCACGCAAATGCGGGTACACATCTAAATTCAATATTTATCATTTTTCACACAATAGCTTAAATAGTAGGCCTACTCATGCGTATAGCCGGAGTGGGTAGTAAGACGCCGTGATAAAACAAATAAATAAATATTAGTGCCAAGTGAACTATATATATTATATAATATATGACCACAAATTACAAAGACATTAAC
Source organism: Timema bartmani (assembly GCA_902151455.1). Classification (NCBI taxonomy): domain Eukaryota; kingdom Metazoa; phylum Arthropoda; class Insecta; order Phasmatodea; family Timematidae; genus Timema; species Timema bartmani. The sequence continues at coordinate 273,981 of CABFWB010000205.1, forward strand.
TAGTTTTAATGTTAGCACTGTAATTGCTCGATACACTCAATTTATATAATAATTGCATGTGCAGTTTCTAATCGTGATAAGGACTAAACCTCATTTTTCTTTTTCTCTTTTGTTTGTCTAAGATCAAAAGCTACAATATTTTTACTCAAGCAACTTATTTTAATAGAAAAAAATAACTTTTTTAATTGCATGAATATAAAGGGAAATAATGTTTTTTAAAAATACTGTGTAAATCTAGATTATGTTGTCATAATTTTCAAATAAACCTTTAAATAATAGTTTAAATATTTTTTTTATAAATTTAAGATTTTTTAGATTTGTAAGCGATATCCATTGGTCGTACATAATTTATTTTACTAAGGAATTTGTATTGTGTTTATCGAGATAACATTTCACATAATTATTTATGAGCTATTTAAATATCTTCATGACGAACGATTTTAAATTTATTGTAAAACATCTAAATTACCACATTCTCAATCATAAATAATTAATAAAAAAATTCCAATACATACACAAAATCAAATACATATTCATTGTAGTCCTAAATATACTGTCAAAATCTTAAGCAACTATAAACGAGGGAATTACATAAAATATTTGATTGAATTAAATTTAATCATTAAGTTGTTAGATTCGATCAATTACTATTGATGTAGATTAGTACTTATTTAAAACAAAATGCACCATCTCTTACACCCCATTTGGGCTTCTCATATTTAATTTCTCTTATGGGGTAATGTTGAACAACTTAATTAGAAGAAATGGGAAATGTTCCATAATTTGCTCGAAAGGAGAGTGGTAAACTATTTAAACAAAATCACCCCCAGCACACCTATCAGCAATAAAGAACCCTGAATTACCGTCACAGATATACCAGACTAGATGGGCTTGACGATTTGTCTGCATGCCCACGGCTGCGTGTAGCAGTAACTATTTAACAGTGGAAGCGTTAATTTATCTCACTTAAAGTCTGTTCACCGTAGGAATTGTCTTCTGAAAGGCCTTTTTCCCTACCAGAAATCTATTATATAGAAGGATATTGGTAGGAAAAAAGACCTTTCAGAGAGTAATTCCTACCGTGAATGAAGTATATAAACAAACCAACTATGATGATTGCTATTATTACTTCTTTCTTGTTTTCTCTAAACATCTTATTTATATGAATGTATGGTAAAAAATATTATCAGCCGGTAAATATAACTTATCTTTGATATAATTCAGCAATATTCATATAATATATAAATATAAAAAACAACTAAACCATCGCAATCTAACAGTGGACTATCTCCATTTCGAAGTAAGGAACAGTATTAAATACGGTAAAAGTAGATGAATTGATGTGTGCTTCTAAACATATGATAAATAAAGCATACACAGGTATAAGATAACTTTCTAATATTAAAATTATAATATTGCTTATAGTAAAAGTAGAGATTATTTAGTTAGTTTATTATGGTTTTGTCATATTGAGATGATGAGTGTGGATAGAGTGACGAAGCAAATATATGAAGGTAGAGTGTTTGGATCAATAGAAAAGGGTATGCCATATAAGACGTGGCTAAATGTTGTAGACGAATGTGTGATAAAGAGAACATTAAGAGCTTTAAGAATAAATGAGCATGTATCATTCGGTGCATGGATGTTGTAGAAATGAAGGGAGTGTGCAAAGAAAGGGAGAAAAGTGTGAAGAAAGTTAGTGAGGATGGATTAATTCAATAGTTTTTTTTAGTTATATGCACGGTTAATTTCCTACCCCGTGAAGAAACGGTATGGATATGTAACTTTTTTTTACGTCCATTACTGTTGCCAGCCTATGGCCTGGGTAAGTTTTTTATTCAAGTAATATATTTTTCCACTATCGGCTGGTTAGACCTGTCGTAGTTTCATTTGCCGTATGATCTAACGTAAGACTTTTTTTTCTTAAGAATAAGACAGGCACAACATCCAGTCTTCAGCCGTGCCTGGAATCGAACCTGGGACACTTAGCTCAGTAGACATACACGCTACTCAATAAGCTAAGGTGTCGGACCCTATGTATGTAACTATGTCAATTTTTTTGGAAACTATTAAATAATATTGTTTAAATTCTTAAATATCTACTCTAATAATATTCTTATAAGTATCGTATACAGGAAGTCTTGCAAAATGTTAAAACACATGCTCATAACTTTTAAACCTCTTGTTAACTTCGTTTTAATAGCAGTGTTCTAAAATCTAGGTTTTCACTCTCATAATGTAGTGGTGAATAAGACAACTTTACAAACTAATTCACCACTTTGGGTAGTTTTTTATTTCAACTTCCTGAAAAGGGTCTTAAATAATGAAGAAAAGGAAGCCATTATTATCCGTTAGCTTTCACGAAAGAGACGTAAATCTACAACGAACATCATTAAAAGGGTAGGCATTTTGACGTTTCTGTGATTACTTTTAGAGCAAGACGCACATTGTGTCTTTATGTGCCATTACTCTTGTATTGTTTCAGCCGAAAGGGAATTATGTGGCTTGCACAAAGAAATACTCAACTATCCTTTTATCGTAAGCAACGAGATTAAATTGGTAGTCTTAGTGTACAATAGTAGTTCTGCGATCAGTAGACCTAGATCCTCATTACAAGTTCAAGTAAGAATCATCTCATGTTTTTTATCGTTATTTATCTTTGGATTTCAAGTTAAAATATAAGATAATAATTTCTCCTTGGATTAAAAGCTGATATTTTCACCTTGGTGATGATGATCAAGCTAGACAGAAAACATTATATTCAGAGAAAATAACATTTTTGAATATGGTTTAATAGATAGATATAAAAAAAATTAAAAAATACACTTTATGTACTCGATCGATTGCATATAACTTTAAATTTAAATCACTGGAGAAAAGCTATTAAATGAAAAACCATTTGAGCAGCCGCTATATTGAAACGGATAATCAAACTGGAAAACCATGTACATACATTATTTGGCCGATGTTCAAAAAATGCCTCTGCCAAATTTCGTTTAAATTGGTCCACGCATTTGGCAGTTATCGCAGAACAAACAGACATAGAGATGTTTGAGCGACTGCCATCTTTAAACAGATAACCATATCGAAAATATATGTGCATACGTTGTTTGGGCTAGGTTCAAAGAATGTCCTTGCCAAGTGTCGTGAGAATTTGTCTTCTACTTTGACAATTATCTGGAACGCACATTCGGACAGACGAAATATCAAATGGTCAAGTTAAAACATGATGATGCTAAGATCGATACATTATGTTTAACACGCTTTGTAAATATACATTTTCTGGTAATAAATTAAGTTTTAATATAAATCTGTTAAAGAATGTTGAGTGAAGAAATTTTCTTTGGATTGTCTAGTAAACATTCAAATCCGGTTTTCTAGTTTTTATTTTATGAAACTCTAAAATAGTTTTAAAAACAATTTCATGGAATAAAATTGATGTATATAACAGTATGTATTGGTTTTATGTTATTTACCTTTAACTGTGCTGTGTATGACTCGTAGCAGAAAATTCAGATTACCACCTCTTGAAGGTAAAAAACATCACAGCGTGATATTTACCATAGGGATGATAACTCTTACCTTTCAAAACCACACATAAAAAAATCCTCTATTGACTTAGAGTTTTTTGTTATAACCATAGTAACAAAATATATTTACTCCAGATTAACTGTATCTATTTCCTATATCCTTCACCATAGTAAGATAGCTGTCGCGATTTGCTTAAAACGTCCTTGAAAACGAGCTTGTAATATATTTAAACAAACATTTAATAAATAATACATTCAGTTCTTAATGTAAGAATGTTCATGGAATATACTCTTGGTAAATTTCAACTTGATTTAGAAGTAAACCATATTTGGATACAACAGACCACCAACAAAATATTACGACATAGCTGATATGCGTTTCAAGACTTCAGAAGGCTACCGCCTCAGTAGAAAACCTGACGTGTACACTTAGCTAATAGCTTAAATATGATTATATATGTTAGATCCATATAATGAATACGTATTCCACCCGTTTCGGTAGTCGAATAATCTATGGTTTAACTCTCTTAATGGACTAGACTGCCGATAAATTGGAGCTCAAATGTTGGTTGGGTGTACTGAGGAAGACTTACTATGTGTATTTACACACTTTCAATGCAAATGTGACTACACTTAAACTGAATTCAAACTTCCTCATCCGTGACACAGTATTGTATTTTTATATGATATATGCTCATAACCCGAAAGGGTAGTAAGACACAGTGACCAAAAATACGTGTTATAACGACATTGTATTGTATTGACAATATCGTTATGAGGTTGACACCAACATTTGAAAAAAAAAAACCCTGACTAAATCAAAGCAAAATAAAATACCATTTCATTACAAGACGATTATATATTATAAGTTTATCTAAAAACATAACATCTTATGAACTATTAGTTAAATATGTGTTATGAAAAAATCTGGATCTTTACTTGTAATTTATACTGGCTTTTCTAAAAAAACAAAAACAAAGAGGAAATCTTTGGTGGGACATTTTTTGATCATATGGATCGCTAAAATAATTTTGTGCCATGTATTGTATCTCCTTATATTGATTGATATCTTTATTTATTCACAACATATCGAAACTATCATCTGACACGGGCTACGTAAAGTACCGTTCAAAACATTTTTTCAATAAAATTAAAAAGATATATAGAAACGTGTATTGAACCCTGGATCTTCAGTTCAGTTCGTCGTTGTTATGCCTCTGAGATGACCAGTGAAATACTAGGCCCAAGTTCGTATATAGCTCAATAATTAAGGAAGAGTATATCATGGGCGTGTGAGTTCGTCAACTACTTGGTAGTTATCAGAAATACATCCACTTGATTGATGTTCGGCTTTATTGCTAGGGTATTGTTTAAATTTAATTAAAATCTAGTTTGGAGGAATATAAATCGAATACTTTTCAATTTAGCGCTGAATAGCGTAAAATTTTATGCTTTTTATTATTTTAAGCATATAAAGATTTACCTTGGGTCGAAAAACTTCCATTCTACGTTGTAAGTCCATGGGTAACATTTATTTGACATCCCATTATTTTCAATTAAGTTGATTTTAATGGCAGCTAAACAGTACTTTTGCTACAAATCAATACATAACGGCATTCGGACAAATTAAAAATAAACCAATTAATAAACCATCCAATTTATTTTGCAAATAAAAAAGCTACTTGCGTGATGGAAACTCTACTTAAAATCGTAGTTTTGTTGTGTACTAAGAGTCAGTAAAATGTAATCTTATTCAAACTAACCCATTTACTAACATCCAATTAATTAATATGTTTGTTTTATATGAGATAAACTTAATTTCCCAGTAACTTAATTTGAACCATCATAATAGTGGCTAATAGTCTAAGTATGATATTACTAGTCAAATTCTCTGTTTAAGTAAACTACAAATAATACAAACTAAATAAACCCTTCAAACAATATTTTGGAATCATATTTCCAGACAGAGCACTAAATAAATACATTTTCGCAACCCCAAGGGTCACTTCATTAAGTTTTTCTGTTACGATTTTGGTCCAATGAATCAATAAACGCAAATAAAATTAGGATAACTTTGGCTTATATTTTTCATGGATATCAGGCTACAAATTTCGGATGTAAATTTATCTTGGATTTTTATTTATATCAGTTATTTCGATAAATAAAGAATTTATTAAAAGTAAACTTTCACTGTGGAAAGGTGCTGATATATGCAACGATGTATATAATGTATTAAATATATTCAATTGATCTATATCCTATAAGCTTAATGACAGTAACTACTTATAAATAATATAGCTATGAATAAAAAACATAACACTTTAGTTGTTTATACTTTTAAAATGTTAGCATATTACATTCACTCATTTCACTGGGTGTGTTTTCAATAAATATATATCTAATTTTAAATTTTCTCTAAATCAGTACATTTATATAAAGGTTAAAAAATATTTTTATTTGTGCCTATGGTTCTACTAAATAATATAAATAACTCACCCTTAAGTTAAACCCAATTTAAAACCTTTTATACAATGATGGAAGACAATACCATAGACATTGCAACTTATTTGGTTTATTTTCTAGTGGTTTATTTTCCTAGTTTATTGTATTTAGTTCAATATGTTTATTTTAAGTATTGTATGTGTTTTCTGTTTGTATCCATAACTATTTATAGAGCACTACCTCTGTTAAAAACTTAGATTACAGTACTTAAACATTTTTATAAATATTATACTGTGGAGTTTAAACACAAGTATATAAAAACAAACATTAATATAGTATCATTGTCATATGAAGTGTTTTTTTACAAAATACAAATAAATATTTGGTTGCTTTCAAATTGATAAAATTTTTGAGTTTAATTAGTGTGTTTTAAATGTATTGATAAAACATATCAAAAGTAACAGTTGCCGTTAACACGACCTGACGTATGAATGATTGAAAGTATATATACTAATTTTATAGTACTTAGATAAGGCTCTTCTTGTGAAAACTTGACTCTATTATATATATATATATATATATAATTTTATATATATATATATATATAATTTTATATATATATATATATACACACACACACGTACACTTCTTCCACCCTATAAGGTAATAATCTTACCTTACGTTATTACACTATGCTATAGGTTGTAGGATAGAGTCATAGTTTAATTTATCAAGGTAAGATTGCTACCATTCAGTTCATTCAATTTGTTTTTTTTATATCGTATGGAATTACTGACCCGTAGGGACATGACATCCAGTTTGGTCGCCTGTATGTAGACTATCCGCAGCTCTGGTGGCACACCCATAGAGGTTGTATACACGTACCCTCATTTAGGTGATGCGATGATATTGAATATGGAGTTATGAACCTGTAGAAGTTTTAAACCGAACTTAAGCTTAATTTACCAACTCTTGGTAACCGTTGGGATAATTGATCTTAAGAGAAAAATACCCAATAATACCAGCCGGGAATTGAGCCCGGCACCTCTACGTTCGTAGCCAGGTGCACTGACTACTAAACTATGGGGTCGGATATCATTTAGAATAAACAGTGTGTACGTACATATATGCCATACATAATTAAAACCAAAATTTTAGTACACATGTAAAACAAAAATTATTCTTATTTTCAGTTAATATTGGCTAGGTACTATAGTAGTTCAATCTACTTCCAACCATTCCTGTTACTATAAAAATCTCCCCCATTCAAGTTAAAACGTCCTAACCTTTCCCCTCCAACCAATTCTAATGCAACATCTCATACTTTCTTTTTACCCCCCTTCCCCCAACTCCCACTGTTCCCTCCAGAATCACTTAACATCGAGTTATACGCGCTTCAAACGAAAAGTGCAGTATTTGAAAGTCAATGGTATGACAGATTGCTATATTGTATAATCTACACCAGCATTCATATGATACCCCTTTTTATGGAAATGTGAAAAATACCAAATTATATGCAATCCTATTTTTATATTTTACTCATCCAGTCAGTCAGTTTTGGATATAAAACGAAAATTATATTTATTTTATAAACTTTTTAGTAAACTTCAAAAAATATTTGGGTTGCATAGTGAAAATATGACACATGAACAAAATGGTAGCTAGTAAGAAGCACGCTTCAGTAGTCGCATGGGTCAAGGTGTAGTTCTCGCAATAGGTTTTACTGGCGAAGATAGGGAGATCGGGGTTCGAATTCCGATTTCGTGTACTGACGCTGGTATTTTATAGTTGGTTTCCCACTAGCACTTAACGCAAATGCAAGTAAATTTCCTAAAAATTATACCCCCTCTTCCCTACACCATTAGGATAAATTATATATATGCGCATAACCCAAACAGATAGTGAGATGCGGTGAAAAAAAACCCATAAAACCGTGATCCAATGATGAAGAACAGGTGCTAATACCCAGTGATAAATAAAATACGTTGTCTTGATCTTTGTTTCATAACTAAACTAAACTAAACTAAACTAAATTGATTATAGCTGTGGAATATATTGAAATTAACAGTTAGTGCTGATGGCGTCGTTCAAAATTATTAACTTAAAATATGTTGGAAATTTTTACCAGGACACGGGAATTGAGCCCGAAATATCTGGCTTTGCTTTCCAAATTCAAAAGGTCTGTTTCTTATTTAGGGGTCTAGGTGCAATTTTTCAAAATATTATTTAATTAATACTACTTTATCATAAACACCTTACTGAGAAGCACAAAAAATACTGATAAATTCAAATGTATTGATAACTCAATTTTAAGACGAAATAACGTTATTTTAGTTCAAGGAAATTGTATTTCAATTATAATGCTGATTCGATAACTTTTATTGATTTATCTTCGAGCGTCTTCTAACTTCGGCTATCTATGCGGATAAAGTTTAAGATACCGAAACGGGAACTCATATAAAATTAACATTTATTGATATCTTCACATTTTGTAATTAATGGTGAAGGTATCCGATCGTTATAAGGTGCTAGAGACAGATAGCAGCTTGTACTGGTTAATGAAGAGGTTGGAGTTCTAAACCCCAGCGGCTGCATTGTGGGTTTTATTCATGGGATTTAACCTAACTCTACATCAACGAACTATACTTTAATTCTTCTTTTTAGCACCGCGTTTTACTACATATTCAGCTTATATGCATACTTAAATTAAATTATCAATTAATCTTATGTCGAACGTATTAATAGTGATGAATAATTTTATGTGTCTGTAGCCGTTACCGTAAATAATTCATTACATTTGTTAAATATTAGGCAATTTAAAGTTAAACTTATGTAACTTGTGTCTTTCCATATTGTAAACTATACATAATTAATTGTCAAAATCACTATTAAATATACCAACATCTGTAGCCTTACAGACTAAACGACAATATGATCTACAGTCCAATTTTCTTAGGAAGAACCTTACCTGATAGCTACAAATTTTACTAGATCTACGTATTCATACGTGTAGCCATTTGATGTGCAGCTGCCACTTTTGATAGATACTATCAATACAAATAAAATATACCAATAATAAGGCACAATTTTACAAATTTTGATGCCAAAAAAATATGTTTGTATTCTTCCTAGGAGGCTCTTTCTACCAAAATCTTACAATAGTCGTGTTTTCTGATGACGTGTAGATTTGGGTTCGAATCAAGGCTTAATGTAATGAGTTGATTTCTAAGTAATTTCCCTCACCCGCCATGTAAATTCGGGTTCATTTTTTCTAAACTACATTATCCATTCCTATACTCTTTGTGTATCTAACTACGTATAGCCCAGATGGGCATTAGGAGTGAGATTAAAAAGAAAAAAAATTATCACAAAGTTATTATGCATTGATTAACTTAATATTAATTATGACATTCATTTTTATGTATAGCTTAATTCCATGATAAACACAACTGCTAGTGCGAATTTTACACTTAATTGAACAAACTATTTTAATTCTTGCTCTTTATCAGGAATCAAGTACGTAACCCTTGGATTATTTAGAAAACACGCTAAGACAATCTTTTAACTGAGTTAAATTGGTTAGGCTAGTTTTTAAAAAAAGCACAAATCCTTGTTTTGAAATATATTTACCCAGGGTTTCATTTTGGGTTTAAAATTAACAGTGTGTAGGCCTATTAAATATGTCCACTAGTTTTCAAATCAAATAATATTATTATTTTATGAATGGCTACAAAGATAAAATAACAATTAAAAATAAATGAAACGCTTGAAAATCCCTGGATTATAATTATATAATGTTAGTAAAAATTTCGAATATGAAACGAAATAGAGAAATTTAAATTTAATCACGAATATTTAATTTTGTTTGCCATTTAACAAAAATACTCATCTATTTAAAAAAAAAATGCCATTATTACTGTATATGTTTTTAGGAGTGGCTACGAAATATTGAAATGTCATACCCTTCTGGGAAACAGAATTACAGAACATTCATCACGCAAACACAATGTTATTAATCCATACCACATTTCTATGGTCTAGCATTTGTCTACTGGGAATAAAATTGTTAATAGATTATGTTGGCTGTTTAGATTTAATTTGAATATATTGCCCTCTTTCAGGAATGTATGTGTTTTACAGTGTATAATTAAATTAGGCCAATTATGTTTTTCCTGTATTATGATTAATTTTAATATGACTTTACTTAAATATTGTATATGGTGGGTAGTTTATTTAATGATGTAATTTCTCTCTGTTTAGAATTAATTGCATTGATGACTTAACAAATTATTACATATATTAGTAAACTAAAAATAATATATGGTATTTTAGCTGTACATTATGTTAACATGCTCTTGTAGCAAATGTCTAATTGACATTTCTAAATAATCTTATTGATATTATATTATTTGTTTCATACAACTAAATATTATAATATAAAATCCATACAAGTCTATTTTTTGTTTCTATTTAAAAAAAAGCTGATTCAAGGTGAAAATTAATGATATTTTAGAAAATTATCGTTGCAGCATAAAGCAAGATAGGATCAACTATATCAATAAATACATACTGTATTAATAGCGTTATTGACTATGTGACATTAAACGTACATTTAAATATTACATTAATAAAAAACTTCCAAATTAACACTGTTTCAAACCACACACCCGATGTTACACACTTAACCTTAGAAATTTTAGTTTCTAGGCTACTTAATTACATACTCTATGACATTAGGAACTTTAAAGCTCAATGCCGCACTAACAAAAGTAAGCCACCTATCCTTATATTTGACTTATCTAGTCAGTCCAGGCTACGATGATCAATAGCTAACCAAATAGTAAATTATTATAAGGGCACCTAGGGTCCAAACAAGTTTCCCTAAAACTATAGTTGACCTCAACCCACTCAGCCATATAAAATGTTCCTATTTAATTAAACAAACTGAACTTAATATTGTCCTTCTAACAAATGTAATGCTGTAGATTTTTTAAAAATATACTCAAGCACCGCTATTAATATTTTAATCTAAAATCTAAAATATTGACGAATAGATTAGGGGAACCCACTTCAGGGGCAGAATGGTCCAAGGCGTCACTCTCGTGTTTGACTGGCCTGTTGATGACGGGGAGAATCCTGTTCGGATCTACTGATGTTATTTTTTACTAAATGGCTTCCCACTTTTCTTCCACGCAAATGATGATAGATTACCTCCTAAATGTGCCCTTCCTCATCCCTGCCCTATTAGAGTAATTATCACATATGTATTCAGCCTGAACAGGTAGTAAGACACAGTGATTAAAAACACTTAGGAGAGTTATATTGGCCTTCACCTCAAAATAAATACTGATAGTTAATTATTTTAAATGATTAACATGACAATAATGGTGTTTGAACTCCGGCTTCATGAGTCAAAATTATTCACATCAAAAGTGTCCAGCCATCCCATAGCAAAAAAAAAAGAGCTTTGTTCATTTATCTGATCAATTAAAATACTAGTCTACTATGTGATTAAACAAAAATCTTATTTCAGCTGAAAAAAGCACTAAAGCTATGTTATAAATAAAAAATTTTTTTTAGCACTACATCTTACTATCATTCCAGGTTATACGTATATTTACTAATTACGCCAGTGAGTTATAGATGAGTAAGGTTGACTTTAGGAGAGGTGTATCCACCTTTGTTGCTTGAAGGAAGATTGGAGAACCATTTAAGAAAAACCACCCTCAGCACACTGAATCGGGATTCAAACCCCGATATTCCTGTCCTTAACAGTCTAGCTTATTTCGAGAGTGATGCCTTATAAAATAAAGGCACTGGAGCAGATCATAATGCAAATTAACTAATCTTATTTTAAAATATGTTTTATGGTATTTTAATCATAAAAAATAATATATTTCATACATTGACTATCAAATCATAGGTATATATATAATTTTAATACCGTAATTTTGTTTTTATATTATTCACGGAAATGAAAAGTCTATAAAAAATATACACATTTAATATTTCAAATTTCCATTTTCTTAATTTTAGAGAAGGCTATTCCCCTTCTTCCCTTACCATTTTCAATCGTATTGAGCTGAAGTATCTCTATTTCAATCATCTTTGTTCCTCCCCCTCCAGTACCCAGCCCCACAATTTCAATAAGGGATACACCAGCTGGTGTTTGCTTCAAGAACGAAATGAAGACAAAAACTTCCCCCCCCCCCCCCCCCCCCCCC
>CABFWB010000205.1:286212-320130 GCA_902151455.1 Timema bartmani
CCCTTCATCCCTAGGCAGACTTCTCGTGAGAAGGTCGGGATCAGAATATCCATACTACAAACTTACACTTTATTAAAGTCTCAAGAAATACGTTTATCATATCAACAAACTTAATTGTAACCGAATTACAATTTCTGGTTTCATAAGAAAACAACTGGTATTTTCGTTTAGTTTTATCTTAAAGCCTTTATGTGTGTATGTGTGTAGCCTAACAATAAATATTCTTAATTAAAATAGTCTTGAGGCCTCAGATGTAGATTTATCTTATTAAAAAAACCTATAAGACGTGTCTTACGGTGATGGTTGGCTCATTGAGATGATGAGTATGGATCGAGGGACGAAACAAATATATGAAGGTAGATTGTATGGATCAAAAGGAAAGGGTAGCTTATGTAAGACGTGGCTAAATGTTGTGGATTCATATGTGAAAAAGAGAAACATTGAAGGCTGGTACACACAAAATGCTAAGCTAAGCTAAGATTTGTTCTGCGAACTCCTTAGAAAAATAGCAGACCATATATTTAAATGTGTTGGTTAACACAGAAAGCTAAGATAAGCCTAGCTAACCCATGTCTTGCTAAACCGCGCTATGTTTTTTTTTTCTTCCGATTGTTGACAGGGCAATTTTTCCATTTCCCATTTTGAGCCATCTTACGTTGCACATGCGCATAACGCAGCATGGGCTCCGTGTTGAACAGACGCAGTGCTGGTTTGGTGAAAATAACTAAATGTATGTTGAAGTTTTGTTTTCAGGTTTTTTTCACGTGTATTTAAGTAATACTCTACTAAGGTTTTATATTTAATGTTTTTATATTAAAACGGAAGCGTTAGTTGAACAAATCAAACCGCCACCACCTAAATTTTATTCATCTTCCAAAACAACTGCTAAAAGCAGTATATTTTAATCCTCAGTACTATCATCAGAGCTCAAACAAGATATTTTGGAGAACGCCGTAACTAAACTTCACTATAGTGGACAAGAAAAAAAACAATACTGAATTCAGGAGGGGAAAGAGATACCATTGCTTAGCTTAGCAATAAGTGTGAAACCAAACTGACAAAGTCTTAGCACAGCACAGCTCAGCATAGCTTGGCTTAGCTTAGCATTCTTTACGGATCGGCCTTAACAATAAAATAGCATGTCTGTCTCGGTTTATGGATAGTTGTTGAAGCAAAGGGAGTTTGCAAGGATAAGGAAGTGTGGGGAAAGTTAGTGAGGATGGATTAAATTCGAAGCTGTTTTTTGAGATAGAAATTTATTGTCTACCCCGTAAGGGAATGGCATGGTTAGGTATGTATGTATATGTAAAAACCTGGATACTTATTAAAATATTTGGAAATAGCATATATTTTTGATTATCTTTATCTTAGTGTTTTCCTTTGTCGTACGAAGCCTGGTTATAAATAATCTGAATTCAAATATCATTATCGAATTCCGGGGTGGGCAACCCGATTACCAATTGCCACAAGTAGTGAATTGGCCATAAAAATGTGGCGAATTTGAGTTTTCCAGCTTTTAAAGTAAAATAAAACCTTTTTCTGACGCCGTGTGCTGGTTTTAACTTGATACTTTCCGGCTTGTCATTGAAAGCATTCTGCTTTTTGAATAAGTCATTGACGCAATATTGGATGTCGCGTCGCTTCCTCTACCAGCACTTCGTTTCATCTCTATCTTCAGATGAAAGTGTCGTCATATTTCGCATTACATTTTAAATTTGAATTGTTTGCATCAATTTCATCTGAGGTTGTTGTAACTGAGTATTCAAAGTGTACATGTTTTGATTAAACGTGTACAAACAGTGTGCGTTGTTTTAAATTTTAGATTGAACAAACTAATTTTTCAATTTTTATATGATGTGGTGAATTTCACTTCTCATTCTCCACATATGTGGCTACATTAAAAAAATATCTTTCCCCCCTCTGATCTAATTTGACGGAATTTTACCTCAACCAATTTGACGTAACCTAAGCTTTTTTTGGTATAACGGTGTACTACCAGTTCGTGCTATTCTTATATATACACTACTATGGTAAGAATGACAAAATTTAAATGTGTAGGTAAGTATATCCACCTTTACACGTTTAGTTAAAAAAAATCTACCCTCATTACACCCAATCAGGATTCAATCTTCGATCTCCTTCGTCATCGGCAATTCATTCAATTGAGATAGTGACTTTTGGACAATGTGACCCACTAAGAAGGTTAACCTAACCTAACCTAACTTAACGTTAGCGTTGGCTGAGATTGTATAGCTCTAGCTCGATAAAGATATATCTGAATTAAATCACAGTCATGATTATGTATTCATATAAAATGACAGGGAAAATCTCTTAATACTACTCACTCACCAAGTCCATTGTTTATTATTTGTCAAGTTGAGCATTAGGTATATCCTTTAAATGGATGAGTAAGCCAAACGAATCGCTTGAAAATATATAGTCTAATTATAAAATAGTTTGCAATTAAAATGTCTTGTAAAAAGTTAATTAAAGCGTTTAGCACAAGAATTATTAACGACTTAATCTAAGGGATAGGACAAAAAGGTTGCTTGGAGAGCGGAAGTAGAGTAATAAATCAAATGCAAAGACCAATTATTTTAATTGAAAGAGCCTTTTAGCAAAATACAAACATATATATTTTTAGGCCAACATTAATAACATTTTACTATAATATCGGTATTATTAATTTTATAGGTATTAATAGTGACAGCTGCAGATCACATGACTTGAGCTATAAATAGACCTCCGCGGAAGTATATTATTAACTTTTCTGTCAGATAAGGTTCGTACTATGAAAGTTGGATTGTATTTAACTACTCTTAGTATATCAGGAATTAATTAAAATCCCAGTGTCAACGTCAGCAGAAAACAAACGAGATACTTACCTAATTATTTAGAATTTGTGTCTACCAGTGCTTGATTCATTTGCGGTTGATACATAGTGAGAAGCAATCCAAAATAAACAGTTAGAATATTCGTTTGGCACCTTACTGTATACTTGTTTTTTTGATACTATTTCTACTTTATCATATCAAGAGAAAGTATTGTGATTGTTAAAAAAAATCAATCTCGAGATTATGACAAATACTTACTTTTTTGTGTGAACACAAACCCTAAAAAAGTGGATTTTACCATTTTGTCTGTCTGTCTGTAAGTTTGTCCTTGGATACGAATCCAAATCGGTTTGATGGATTTTGTTTGAACTTGATATTTAGATTCTATAGGGGTATACCACAACAATTTTTTTTATTTCATCCCAGCCCTTCAATTAAGTGTAGTTTACTGATGATTTTTTTAATTTCAAATTTTTTGAAAGTTGATTTAATCATTTTGTTTAAAATGCATATCTAGGATTTGTTTGACATGGGAAATATCACTGTATAGTTGGTTTTTGGGCGCAAATTCATTGAAGAGCTGTTTACTGATGGGAAATTTTTAAAAATTCTAAATATTTCAAAACTAGCTCTAACGATTTTCTTCTGTATATCTGGATATTGTGTGGCATGACAAGTTAACTGATAAATAATTTATGAAAATTTTAAATTTTAAAAATGGCTTTAATGATTTTGCTTAAAATGCATATTTGAGTAGTGTTTGATATGAACATAAGAAATAAAGCTCTATACCATTTAACACTAGATGAGAAAGTTCTCACGATTGTGTAGTAGCCTTTATTTTTTAATCCCTGGGTGCGAATTTTAACCCTAAATCTTTGATTTAATAAACCACTTGATTCTTACCAACTGATCCGAGGACTTTCCAAAACTGTGATACACATTCGACATCTTCTAGTATCCATGGCTTGTACCCTTGACTCTAAGATCTTAGGAATGTCACACATAGGACATTTCTTAGACACACACACACATATATATATATATAATAAATTTTATATATATATATAATAAATTTTATATATATATATAATAAATTATATAAGGAATTTCACACATAGGACATATCTTAGACACACACACACATATATATATAATAAATTTTATATATATATATAATAAATTATATATATCAACTATATACTAAAATAATCAATAACAATTTTATTACTACACAATAAGATTAGTTCTTCTGATTATAAATATATATTCTTTATGTAATCTAAATTGTTATACTAAAATAAATCACCCATTAACGTTCATTTTGTAGATCTAACTCGTAAAATGTGAGTTTATGAAATATTTATAAACTACCGAAAGGATGTACTTAAGCAGGTATATTTAGAAATATGGACAAACCCATTATTCATATATAATATTAAAGGTTTTCAGGGTTTATGTTTTCAAGGAGTTACAGTTTTTCTAAACTTGGTGCAGCAAACTATTTGCTAAGGCTCGTATACAAGAACGAGACTGAGTGAAACAGAAAGTGGAATCGAGTCAAAGCTGAGTTGATTTGCTTTCTGCTTTGCTACAAATAATTTAACCTACTCCGCTCCACCATCTGTTTATCTCAGCCTCCTTCTTGCATACGAGCCTTTACTGTTAAATGGCTTATTCTGATTAATTTGCACCTAAAAGTTATTTTGATTGGCTTATATTTCTAATGGCTATGCTATATATAAATCACTTGATTCGCCTAGGCAACGTGCAACAAACTATTTAATTACTATACATTTTGTCCTAATTTGTCTGTGTGCATGTTCGTATGTCTTCTCGTAGTCTTTATAGCTTTTGATAAACATTGGTTGATGGTTAATATAATTTGGTCACATATTATAGCAGTGGAGTGTCGTGGAGTTTTACCAAGGTGAGCACTGTGTGTTAATACTGAACCTATAATATATGCTATATGATCCACCACTGTCTCGTTATTGACAAATCACACATTGAGACTTGCTCTATATACCTTAAATGATATGCTCGTCAATATCTGGCTAATGACTGGTCCGCATAGTGATGAGAACAATTCGTAGGCACAGCTTTTAGCTATGCTTATCTTGGTAACACGCCACGCTACTTCATTGTATTATATTACTTATTATTATATTATTCTATACGAAGATTGTATTTTTGTAGGATATAACTTTAGAGTAAGGATATTAGAACTTTCATAAAATCAATATCTAACATAATTTTTTTTCGATAAAATGTATTATATTAAACTTATCAAAAGTGACACGATATTTGTCATAATATTAAACAAGAAGTATAAACAAGCTTACCACCGCCATAAGAATGTATGCAACATATTTTTGCTCTACTTTTGAAGTACTTAATATTCACACTGGTGGTCACATGGGCTATAGTTCTAGGCTCTATATTTTAGGTCACGTGGTGTGAAGGTGGTGTTGAGGTTTGAGGTTTGAATCTCAGCCAGAGCATTAAATCATTTTAAGCATTAGAGATTTGAATAATCCATTAAAATTATAACAATGTGATTATCAATAGGGTTAGGCAACTAGTTATAACTCATAACTTTAACATGATAAAGCAGGATCCAACCATTGTGGATTGTAACCAGGATGACCTCTTTATAATCTGGGACATAAAAATTAACATTCATCAATCTGATATCATAAGTTACATATAGTAAATAATATTAAGATAGCGAAAGTAAGGAAAGTTTAAATTAGTCTGAATCTCGGTTGGGTGGACTGGGGGTGGTTTTTCCTAAACGGTTTTCCACTCTCCCTCCACGCAAATGCGGGTTCACTTCCTCTAAATTTAACCATCCCAATTCCTAATCAATTAGCGTAATTAGTACTTAAGTGTATAACTCGAACGGGTAGTAAGACGCGGTGCTAGATATTATATAAATTAGTCTGCTGAGGATGTAGTAATTTTGATCACTAATGCTTCTTTGTTATGTCTAGTCTTTCTTTATGTTAGGGGGAGTTCCCCCCAGCGAGCGGAGAGCGTAAGTACGACTATATTTTACACTTTCAGAGGACTGTCCACTGGAATACTGAGACGCGTTGCAGACGTTCAGAAATACGGCTTTATTTAAGAAGCGGTTTGCTATTTTTAAAATATGCCTCATGGCAAAATGGAGGCGAAAGGCTTTATCGACAAATTCATGAAAGTAAAAACCTTACATTTTAAAAATGTATGAAATTGTTTAAAAAGGGTAGAATATGTTTATTTGCATTGGCGTTTTGAGTGAAATATCAAAAGTATTGCTTTAATAGGATACATCATCATATGTATATTTTTAAATACCTCAACAGGAGGATATTTATTTCCCTTAGATTAGGTGGTGCCCTTAAAACTATTTTTTTCCTCTGGAAATTGGATATTGATACTTTCTTTGGAAAAACAAATGCAATACTATTTTAATTAACTACATTTGTTTGGGATGGTCTTTTTCTCATAATTTATTATAATCTTCAATACACTATATTGAAATTCACAGTTGGTAACGATTATGAGCCGTTCATAATATTGTTCAAATATGTGTTGAATTATGACATCTACAAATAAGAATTGAGCTTGAAGCATTTGACTTAAAGTACACTGATCCGTAAAGGTTTGTCTAGGTTAATTTATTGCCTTGAATTGGGTGGCGTTTTTCTCTAGGCACGGAATGAATCTGGAAATTTCAGTGGTAGGCCATTGAAGCCTTAAGTCAAAGATACTGCATAGGTTTTACATTTCAAGATATATAAAAAAAAACTTCTTTTTACTACCTATCTGGTTTATACACATATAACTACGCTAATGTGGTAGATATCAGGAAAATATAATATATATAAAACGTGTTTAAATTTTTGTAGAAAGATAGTGAGAGCTGGAAATCGTTTAGGAATAAAATACTCTTAATAAAACAAGCCAGAAATCGAACCCCAGCGTTCCATTCACAAGAAAACTATACTAAAAAAATTATTTATATAAATCAATAATATTGTCAAATATACGAATAAAACAGAATGATTAAGCTTATTATAGGATGGCCAAAAAAAGTAATTAAAGATTAAAATATAAGTATAAGACAAGTGAGGTATTTACAATGTTATAAGACAGTTCACCAACTTTATATACCAATTATTAGTACTTGAAAAATTACATAAGTTATATGAAACAGAAAATATTTTGTAAAATGTATATATTTTAAAAACATTGAAGAAATGAAAAAATGTTAAAAGTATCGTTGACCTCTCTTGCGAGTGTCTTGAAATTTAACTAAAACTTTTTTCTTCATTTAAAGGTTTGTCATCTAGTGCCTCTATGCTCATGACAGATATTTAAGAACTACTGATATTACCACGCGAAGAAAATTAAACTCTATGTTTCTACTGAAGAAATATTTGATTTATCTTGACCAAAAAATTTTTGCTATAAAAACTACAAAAACGCCAGTCTTTTCTCTCGTTTCATGCGTTCCCATCTTAAAATAGATTTCCTCTTATCTGTGATTCCTTGCTCCTTTATTCTAATGTCTGTACTAGCTGCTAATTTGATGACGATTAGTCTCGACGCATAGCAGCGTCATTCTCATGTCTAATAGTTGAAGAATGTCTTATCCATAATTATATGTGTGTAAATAATGGATCAATATAAATTCACTATCAATTTTTTTGTTCCTTACTAAAACTAAAAATATTTCTCAAAATAGATGTTCTCAGCAATGCGTGTTTAATAAAATATTTACTACTAATTTTAATTTACGTTTTATGTGCTCACAAACCCAAAAAAGTGGATTTTACATAAATCTGTCTCTTTGTTCCTGGACATCGATTTGAAACGATTTGATGGATTTTGTTCACACTTGATATTTAGATACTATAATAATAATAATAATAATGACAATTTTTGGATTTTGATACTAGACCTTAAATTAAGGATTGGTAGTCTACAAATGAAAGACTTTTAAAAACTACCATTATTTTGAAAAATTGCCCTAATGATCTTGATTCAAATAGATATCAAGGGAGTATTTAACAAGATGGTAGTATATTTGTGCTTGAATAACACTTTCTTAGCGGTAGTTAACTGAAAACCTATTTTTGAAAAAGTTGTTACAAACTCTAATACACGGCATGAGAAAGTTTGTACAATTGTCTCTAAATTTTTTCAGGACCGCGACTTACTACCTATTCAGGTTATACGCCTATATACTAGATTACACTAGTTGGTTAAGGATTAGGAAGGCTTAGTTTAGAGGTAATGCACCCGAATTAGCATTGAGGGAGGGTGAAAAAGTATTTAGGAAAGTCATCCTCAGTGCACACGACTGGGATCGAACCCCGATCTTCCCATCCTCTGCAGTCTAGTCTAACACGAGATTGGAGAGTTAGACCACGTGGCCACCAAAGCGGGTGAATCATATCTTTAAATAATATATACAAAAACGCCAGTCTTTTCTCTCGTTTCATGCGTTCCCATCTTAAAATAGATTTCCTCTTATCTGTGATTCCTTGCTCCTTTATTCTAATGTCTGTACTAGCTGCTAATTTGATGACGATTAGTCTCGACGCATAGCAGCGTCATTCTCATGTCTAATAGTTGAAGAATGTCTTATCCATAATTATATGTGTGTAAATAATGGATCAATATAAATTCACTATCAATTTTTTTGTTCCTTACTAAAACTAAAAATATTTCTCAAAATAGATGTTCTCAGCAATGCGTGTTTAATAAAATATTTACTACTAATTTTAATTTACGTTTTATGTGCTCACAAACCCAAAAAAGTGGATTTTACATAAATCTGTCTCTTTGTTCCTGGACATCGATTTGAAACGATTTGATGGATTTTGTTCACACTTGATATTTAGATACTATAATAATAATAATAATAATGACAATTTTTGGATTTTGATACTAGACCTTAAATTAAGGATTGGTAGTCTACAAATGAAAGACTTTTAAAAACTACCATTATTTTGAAAAATTGCCCTAATGATCTTGATTCAAATAGATATCAAGGGAGTATTTAACAAGATGGTAGTATATTTGTGCTTGAATAACACTTTCTTAGCGGTAGTTAACTGAAAACCTATTTTTGAAAAAGTTGTTACAAACTCTAATACACGGCATGAGAAAGTTTGTACAATTGTCTCTAAATTTTTTCAGGACCGCGACTTACTACCTATTCAGGTTATACGCCTATATACTAGATTACACTAGTTGGTTAAGGATTAGGAAGGCTTAGTTTAGAGGTAATGCACCCGAATTAGCATTGAGGGAGGGTGAAAAAGTATTTAGGAAAGTCATCCTCAGTGCACACGACTGGGATCGAACCCCGATCTTCCCATCCTCTGCAGTCTAGTCTAACACGAGATTGGAGAGTTAGACCACGTGGCCACCAAAGCGGGTGAATCATATCTTTAAATAATATATTAATAATTGTTGACTTTAAAATACATCTGCTCTAATTTTTATAAAAGGTCGTTCAAACCAGAACTTTACTAGACGTCTTTTTTAACTTGTTTCTAAAGGAAAACAGCAGAGTAAAATCACGTATGACGTTGCCACGTGTCCCGCAAGTGCAACATCGGGGCCACGTATCACGCGACACGCATCCACGAACGTGATTTCTTGCAAACCGAGTCTTTTACCCGGAGGACCACAGTGTTAAGGGGTATGAACGTGTGTTTAAAACGTATTGTTCGTCTGTAATCACATGTTTAGTTCCTTCAGAACGAAGATTAAATCTATCTAAGGAACCAACTTCTCACATTCCTTCGTCACGTCTTCATCTTTTGCCTCTCTTTTCTTCCTCTTTCTTTATGACAGCGATTCGTTCATGCGAGAGTTTTCTCCACAACTTATCGACGACAACGTACTTCAGACTTGGGAAGTTCACCAAGTGTGAGGACTCAATCGATACAATGTTTCTTCCTGACACTCGACGGAGCAGTAACAAAAATAAAGACAAAAAAGGTCAAAGAAAAGTGAATTCAAAAATATATATCTAGATTATATTTTAGTTTTAGTCAGTGGGGTTATCTTGTTAGAGACTTTGAGATTATAGTGATTTACTTAATGATTGTTTGGTAACCTAATTTGTAAATATTTAGTCACTGAAAATCTTGTTGCTTTTTTCAACGCGTTTAACTACCAGTTTTAATTAAATGCATGCATATTAATTACGCCAATGTGATAAAGAGGTTGAGAAAATGAGTTAGAAGAAAAGTTTGAAACATTTGGGGAAAACCTCCTGAACTATACCAGACAGGGATTCGAACCCCAATCTCTAAAGGCCCCCCCCACACACACACATGGTCAAGCCCCCCTTGATGCCGGGCTTGTCAGTTGGACCATTCATTCCAAAACTGATCGTGAGTGGGGAATTCATGCCGGGAATGAAGGATCAGAATTGTTTGATATTTGCTGTCCTGCCTGGAATGATGACAAGGCAGACAAGCCAGAACTGAACGTTTGTGAGTAATGTCAAGCCCGGAATGACTGACGCATGTGCAGTGGACCTACTGAGCCCACGATTTTGGGTTTGAACACAGAACTTCCTGCCATCAATTAACTAGGGCATAGGATTCTCACACCTTATTTCGTATGCCTGACGATTTAGTTAAGGAATTAATTAATTCTTACTATTTTAATAAAGCTTTAAAATGTCTATACAAAACCAACATACAAATTTAATTTATTGTTAAAACTAACAATGTTTAATTTTTTTCTTACTAAATTTGTTATTTAGGAAAGAGTTTTTGAATCTAGACTTTAAATTTCCCTAAAAGGTTAGCAAATCTTGATTTAACTTTATGGATAAAAGTTTTACCAGATCCGAAAACATCTCAACGAAAATCCAGTCTATCTCATAAAAGAGAACACAGGATAGCGTTTCAAGGTAAGAAAGGATCTAAGATGTATGGGGTGATAAGGAGGAAGGATGTGCTTCGTTATATCATCCTCGAATAATTGTATCACCGAGAAAGAGCAGAAAAAAGCTCGCTCGAGATCCAATTTGTCGCGTGCAAGTGCGGCAAGTGTGATGTAAGGTCTTTGACACGTCTCCTGCTACTCCCCCCTCCTGCCCATGTCCTTTCCGCCCCGCTACGACATATCCATCCCTTTCTCTCCCATCACGTTCTCTCCTTCTTGTACTACATTTTCATGTCTGATTTTCTTACATATCTTTGCTCTTCCATTACTTTCCGTTCTCCTGCCACTTTCTAACAATCCGATTCTCATTTCTTTGACACTTTGTTTCCCTCCGCGACAAACTAACTCTTAATATATTTATCTTTCTACATTCTTGCTTCCTTGTCACTCATCATTAGTAACTCTTTCTAATCCTTCTTCATGCTCCCGCGTCTTACTACCCGCCCAGACTTTCTGTAAATTCACACATCTAAAGTAAAAATAGGAACGGCAGATTTTAAAGGAAGTGTTTTAAGAAAATTCTTACAATTACTCGGCTGGGATTCAAACCGTAACCTTTCCACAACCGAAAAACCGAAAAAGAAGAAAGCCCACTTAACCAGTAGTGCGAGAAACCCACTTTAATATTTTAGTCTAGTTTTCTTTATGTTCTATCTGATACGATTTCCATTTGATATTTTTTCGATACTATTTGAATTATTTACGTAAACTTTATTTTATTCATACACTTTCTTTTAAACTATTGTAAAAACATTTTCCCTAGTTCAATTGTATGAAGAAACTCGTATTTGGTTCTTTGAGTATAGACTTTATAATAGGTTTGTAATATGATTTGACAAATGTAAACAAAGTTTTCAATTTATAATTAATGTCAAAAAGTTCTGGCACGTTATCTCAGTTGATATTATGTACCTCTACTAAGCTAAGCTTTTTGTGTTCAATTCCTTGAAAGTCTAAAACTTTATATTCTTTCAAGTTAGAGTTTCACCATTTTACATTGATCGGCTGTAAGAATGAGTATTGTGTCTTCTATAACTAATTTCGTTTGTAAGTAGTTTGCTGATATAGTAAGTGGTATATCCATAAATAATTAAACATACAATAAATAGAGAGTAATTAATTGGGTAAATTGTTATAAAAGTAAACTTATGATGATTTGGCTTAGTTAGTATAAAACACACACACACACATATATATAATTGGTTTAAATCTGTTTGGATTCTCAGTTAGTTTCATTCTTCATCAAACCTGCAAAATATTTTTTCCAAAAAATGGCACATTGTGTTAAAAATATGAGTTTAGTACAGCCACAGCTTAGTCTTATACGTATAACACATTTGCACAGAAGTTAAATTATAAAAGTACAAAATAGCTACAGAGCTATAACAGTAATTTCTTAATTCTGAATTTCAACCAGTGAGAAGAGGGAATATTATTGCGAGTCTCACCAATTATAGTAGAGATTAAAATATCTATCAGTTTTGATTCATCTTCAAAAAATAAAAAAAATAATATAGACATTTAGCCAATATGTTCATAATAAAATAGAATTAGTTGTAAATAATTACTTGTAACAAAAATGGCTATATAGATATACATGTCGAAGAAACAAACCCTTAAAACGTTTTCTTGATTAAAAAAAAATTCTACATTTTGCGGATTATACATTTTTAACATTAAACTATAATTTAAAATTGATGATGATAATAATGACAAAGATATACAGTATGTTTTACTGTTTGCATATGATCCTAAGTTGGGACTTTTAGTGTAGCTTACACGGACGGGATTTTCACATTTATTTGGCTCCATTTAAGTATTATGTTGATAGATACATTCTCATCAAGTAAATACTAATTTATACATGTTTATCGCGTTGGTTTAAGGACAAAATTTAAATAGGGGGTGGGTTTAGTAATAGTTAGTATTATCCAGGTTTTTGTTTATGATTGTATACACTAATATGTTTATCTGTGGACTCTAAAAATAAATCTAATGTGAAATTTAAAGATTTAGAATAAAAAGACTAATCTCTATATTTATCATAATACAATAAATTTTTTCATACATAAAAACAAGTTTATTATGTAACTTTGGTACACACATATTACACAATTATTTACCAATAAACTAATTTTTATTAACACAGAAATTGGTTTTAGTACTGTAATATATTGGGCGTAAAGAGGTGGACTGGATATAACTAACTTAAGATAGGGATAGGTGGTGTACTTTTGTAAGTGCGGCAATTAACTATCGAGATCCTAATGCCATAAACTAAGTAAGTAGGTAAGTAATTAAGTAATATAATATAGCAATGAATAAGCCTACCTTGCATATAAACCGAACGGGTAGTAAGAAGCGGTGCTAATACTAATAGGCCTACAATATACATACATATTAATGGTGTATGCATGGATTAAATTTAAGGTTTTCATACCAATTATAAATACTGTTGTAGATAAACATTAATAATTCTTTTAATAGAGATATAATTAATTTTCAATGCTTAATACATATTTACACAAAAATTTTAATCATACGTCTGCTGGCTTAAGAAAGAAAAACACTAATAAAAGACTAGAATTCAATTAATGAATAAAATAAAACTCGGATAAAACCAATTGAAGAATATTAAGTATAGCTTACGATCGTACACGTACACCTTGAATTCTTTTTTAGTAAATATTTAACCAAGATTTAAATGAATATGCATTTTGAAATACTTAATATTTATTACCAAGGATTAATTTAGTATTCTAGTAACAGATATTATGACACAACCAATTATCTTTGAATGAAATGCAGACAAACCCGCCTATTTGAAAGCCTTAAGGTATAGTCCTCTAGTCTAGTATTTAATTGAATCAACTAATAATCTGAAATTATAGATACTTTATTATTCTTTCTCAATGATAAGCCCACACAACTATCAATACCTGAACGGTTGGTAAGCTGCGGTGCTAAAAAAAAACTGTTGATGAATATAGTTAAAGTTGTAAGGTTAAATATTGATTAAAATAAATACATTTCTTATTTATTTAAACATTTTAATGAAGAGACAAAAGTAAAGTATTAGTCATGTGCTTAAGACATAGAATGAGATTTGCCTTTGAAATTGTACTGAACAAATTAAATTTAAATGAAACATTTAAAAGTATTATATAAGGTTTATTATTTCAGAAAAAAATATATATATACTTTTTAGAAATTTGTGTTTTTTAATTTATAAATTCACTTGATCCTATTATATAATATTAAATTTGGATCTAAGTATGGCTAAATTTTTATAGTACACATGTTGAAAAAAGTATTTCCATACAGATTTAAGAATCTAAATATCTATATTATATGTTTACTAATAATCAAAGCCTTACATTCGCAACCCCCTTCTGATGCCATTATTCTCTCTTAACAAAATAATATTTACTAATTACAATATTTGGCAAACAACATTTTAGAGATTATGAATGCATAAATCTGATAAATATGTCAGAATTCAAATCCATTAAACTTATTAAAGGTTTTATTTATTTAAATTCCTTTGAGAAGTGCTCATAGATTAAATAATAAACATTAATTTAATAAACCTCATAACCACTTTATCTTTCTACCTCCCTCTTATTTTTAAACCTAATATCTTAAAAGTATTATCTTGAGTTTAACTCCACAGCCAAAATAGCTCAAAGTATCTGTAAGGTAAAATATCAAATGAAAATTATCAATTTTGATATGGTCACTTTTACCAACAAGAAACGATACCTAATATATTTTAGACACGAAATAGTCAAATTTTAAAACGGCTGCTGAAAATTTAAGCAAATATTTTTTCTTTATAAACGTTTACCTATTTGGTAGTAACCTTATATCTCTATGGAAATATATGAGACTTCACTATAATTTACATAACAATAAATAATATTTTCATAATTTTTTCCAATATTGTGCTTGAACAGCGCACTAAAATAAAATTTAAACACCTGAACATATTATACATAGGTCACAGACTTTAGAGCTGGGTACTAAAAATGAAAAGGCACAGTTATTATATTTTATATGTATTGCATAAAAATTATATTTGCTCCGTTTTATAAAATCATTGTTCTTGTAAATAAAATGGAAATTAAGGTCAGTTGTCATATATAAAATATAGCTAGACATAGGTTTTGGAATCAAATAAAACAAATAACAATTAATTTAACTATATAAGTTGTCATAAAATTTAACAATAGGTCTTCCTGACCATGGACCAAGGGAAATTAATCTTAGGTTTGGACTAATGGTTGCATTATGGAAATAAACTAGTTATTACAATCAACAGCGAAATGTTACTCATCTAAGAGTCATAAACATATGTCAAATATTTTATACAACTCTTAATATTTTTAATGCACCCCATATTTCTAGCCGTTTGGGATGTACACATATGAACTTATTATACACCTATGAGCTAATTCCGACCTGCTTCCGTGGCCGCGTGATCTAACGTACTAATCTCGTGTTGGATTAAACTGCCGAAAACGGGAAGATCTAGGTTCGAATCTTGGTTGAGTGAACTGAGGGTGGTTTTCCTAAATGGTTTTCCACTCTCCCTTCACGCAAATGCAGATGCAATCCCTCTGAATTAACTCTTTCTAATCCTTAACCCATTAGTGTAAGAGTACATAGGCGTATAACTCAAATGGGTAGAAAGACGCGGTGCTAAAATCTCAACTAATTATGCTAATATGTTAGGGATGAAAACGGTTGAACTTTGAGAAAGTTTACTCGCATTTGCATGGATTGAAAGTGGAGAAATATTTAGGAAAGTACACCCTTGGTACAGCCGATTAGGATTCGAACCAGGATCTCATTGGCAGTACAGTTTATTGTTAGACCCTATGACCACCGAAGCGGGCTTCTTAGTTCAATATTGAGAATTTAAAAATATTAGTATAGTCCCGAAGATATATATAAAATACCCAAATACCTCAAAAACTGAATCCAAACTACCGGTAAACAATAAATTTATTAGTCTTACATGTAATTTTATTCAGGTGAGTTTTTATTCCATCATGCAGGTGTCTCAATAAAACATAACCAGCATCTATCTACATTAACCTCTGCCCAAAGGGAATATTTAAAGTTCCGATATGGTGGGTCATGTTCTTATTATTATTTCACACATCGTAGCTGTAATTACGGTCGCGTCAAAGATTACAAGACTAGACCTATTTTAAAATAACAAAAAAAAATCTTAATAACCGTGAGATAGGTTTCGAAAGAATGGCCAATTACGGTGGAAATCTCCATAAGAAATTCTACTTACAGTTGATCTCTATTCTAAAGTGATACATGGTATAGGGAAATTTATTTTAAGTTTTAGGTTAGCTACAATGTCAAATGTATTTAAAGTGGTAAACATGAGAAGTAATATACTATAGCTTTTAAATAGTATAGATTTTTTTTTATCTGTAGCATATAGGCCTGTACATATTTGTACAAATATGATTTTTGAGAAAAATCACATTTATTTAAAGTTATTTTTCATTTTATAATATAAATATATAACACAGCTTATAATAATTATTAATTTAAATATATTAGCTTTCATATTGAATCAGTCTTAAATTAAAAGTTAATTAAAACTAAGAAAATTAGTATTTACCAAAATCTTGATATTGTTTTTTTTGATTCAAATTAAACAAGTTTTAAATTAAAATGAAAAAAATAAATTAGCTTAAGAAGTATATTTAGATTTAAATATAAATTGCTTATTTATTGGTCTACTACATGTTCTCAAAGGTTGATATTTGGCTGCCCAATGTATTTAATCATATTTTACGCCTGAAGATTCAGAAGACTCCATTTACTACACACAGAATCCCTCTAAGCTCTTTAAGTTCTACCTGTTACCTCATTTAAAATTCATATTTAAATAGTGTAATAAATTTTCAATAAGTCTTAGATGTGTACCATCTACTTTCTTCACGTTAATGTTTACTACCGCTATGTAAAACTAAATCCATACAAAGAAAAGTACAGTATGATTTAAATAAAATGGTATGTGCCTATGAGCATAGTATCCATTTAAAATGCTAGGTCTTTAAATTTGCTTTAAGCTAACAGAATAAATATTGTTATAATTATTAGAAATGATAACCTATTAAATAAGAAAGTTTAAAAAATAAGTACTTTTCAAATGTTAAAGATAGTAATATCTATTAAAAAAACACGACACAATCGCACAAACTTTCTTATATATACAGAGAAGCTTGGAAGACAAATTTTACAAAATAAATTTTCTTCTTTTAACTAACATTAAGTAAGTTTTCTTCATAAAAACCAATATAGCCTCTTACTAGTCACAATAAAGACTATTTATATATACACTTTAAACAAATTGTTCAAATATTTTTAACAAATTTCAAATGTTGAAAAATGTGTTTTTTGTAAATGAATTTAAAATTTATTTCAATTTTAAATATACAATTATATTGTTATTTATCAAGATAAACTATTCTTAGTCACTCATTTTAAATTAAATCTCCAAGTCAAATTTCGAAAAATGTATAGGGAGTGTTCTAATTTGTCGTAAGTGAACGAAGGTTACTCTTAAATTAATTTATTTTAGAAAAATAAATACACATTATTATTTACAATGTAAAATATTCTTCTTATACCTATTTTAAAATAAATCAAATTTTACAAAAATCAATCGTTAGTAAACTTCAGTAAAGTGTTGTTTTATTTGAAAAAAAATAGATTATTATTTATAATGTAAAAAGTATAAAAATACATGATTTATGAAACAAATTGCTAAATCAATTTTTTTAAATATTTGAATTTACTAAGAGACAACCATCAGTAAACTTCTCTTAAACTAATTTTCCTAAAAAAAAAGTTTACAGTTTTATTTGTCATGTTAAATACTCCTTAAATACACATTTTAAACCAAATCTTTAGATTCAACATATTTTGAATTTTATAAAATCACTTATTAATAAACTACTCCTAAACAAACTTTTTCCCCCAAACTAATTATACAGTGTATTAAGAGGTAAACAATTACCTAAATATTTATTTTAAACAAAGTCATTGGAGCCATTTTTGAAAAATTGGGATTTCATAAAAATTACTCATGGGTAAAATGCCTTTAATATGAGGTTTTAAACTGTAACGGTGCACTGCACAGAGTTTCTCCCCCTTTTATTTCAAAATAGAAACATTTAATAAAAATTTATAATATTTGTGAAAGGAAATAACAAACATTTTTACAGAAACACTCCACCAAAGATTATTCATGAAATAATATACACTGTTAAAGAAACATTAAGAAAATAATAACCCATCTTTTCTTTAATGAACATAACAATCGATTTCATATTTCAAAGTGCTCAATGAAATAATATATATGATGTTCGCTTATAGCTAAGAAACTGATGTTCTTAAAAAAAATCCCAATAAAACAATTTTTTAAATAGAACTACAACTTTACAATGATAAGACATTTCATATCACAAATAATAGCGAGGATATTATCAAAATTAGACATTTGCGCTTATGTAAAGTACCCTCAAATTCAATTCCATTGGAAAAGTAGGGTTGCCATTTTGTTTGTAATATTAAATGTAATCAAAATCATTAGAGCGGATGTTGGTAAAATCGTGTTTATCTTATTTTTACCTCCAGTAAACTACACTTAATTTTAGGATATTTGAATTCCAAAATCTACCCGCCTCGGCGTAGTTGGCTAACGCATTAGTTTCGTGTTGAGCTTGCCTGCCGAGAACGGGGGATCTTGGTTCGAATTTTGGTCGGGTTAACTGGGGTTGATTTTTATTAAATGGTTTTTAACCCTCCCTCCACGCTAATGTGGGTTTACTTCCTCTAAATTTAACTTACCAATTCCTAATCCATTAGCGTAATTAGTACTTAAGCGTATAACCCTAACGAGTAGTAATACTTGGTGCTAAATAATAATAATAATAAAAAAATCCAAGAACTCTTTGGAGAAGCCCTATGAAAACCCTAGATACCATGTTTTTGCCTGATCGGTAAGATGGTTTCGGCTCGATGCCGAGATACAGACCGACAAATAGACACACAGGTGGCATTGCGAAATGCACTTTTCGGTTTTAAAGTTGAGATTTATCATATTCTCGAGTTTGATTTTTTTGACGTTCAAAATAATTTTTAATCCGAGAGATCGAGGGAGAATAAAAACATACCGAGGTATAACATATGGATATTATCAAGTTTGATCAAAATCCATCAAACTTATTCAGATTTGTGGCCAGGGATAGACAGACAGAGAGGGGGAACAGAGTAGTAAAATCAACGTTTTGGGTTCGGACACAAATATAGCTAAAGGATTAATCATAATCTCAAGGTTGACTTTTTCACTAGCACAAATTTACTTTACCTTGATATGAGGTGGCTAAAATTTATCCATCGTTAGTATGGCTATATCTTTGTATGAAACGTAATCGCGGTAACCTTATTTAATTGTTATAATTGAATCTCATCACCACAGGTTCGAAATATTAAAGAGATTTATAATATTGGGGGTGTGTTTAGCATTTAAAACATATCGCTATTTATAAAAAGAAACAGTTTTAAATCCAATACAGTGTTTAAAATAATATATAATTTTTTAAATATTAAAAGTACGTTATTTATTATTCACATAAACTATTCATTAATATATTTAGAACAGACTATACTTGGGGGGGAGGGGATAGTTTGTGTGCGTGGGGGGAGCCAGAAAACAATACTACATATTACTCGTATCACTTGTGGAACTACTTAGCCTATCTATATTATCTATAATACAGACTATGGAGGAAGGTCAATGAAAGAACTATAGGAAAAATTAAAATGAAAAACACAATTAAAAAGGAACATGGTATATCTCTATTTTTGTAGTTACTAAAATTACTAAAACAATGTTAATATATTCATATGTTCAGGTTCATAAGTATGAATTTTTTAAACTGTTCTTACAACCAAAATCAGGCTATAATCACGGTACACTATTGCGACTGGTCAAAGAGATTAAAGTAAAAAAATCACGTTCACTTTTATATTGGCGGCAGTGTAGAGTGTCATTTTTACCTTCTTATATCAAGAGAAAGTAGCAATCGTGAACATTGTTGACCTAAAGATTATGAAGAATCTTTACGTGTAATGTGTGTCTGAACCCAAAAACGTTGATTTTGGAACTCTTTCTGTCCCCTTGTCTGTCTGTCAGTCTGTCCCTGGCCACAGATCTAAAATGATGATATGGATTTTGTTCAAATTCGATATTTAGATTTTATAGGGCTATAGCCCGGGAAGATTTATTTTAACCCCAATCCTCAAATTAAAGGTAGTTTACAGAAGAGTGATTTTTTTAAATTTCAAATATTTCGAAAATGGCCCTAACGTTTAGGTTTAAAATTGATATAAAGGGAGTGGTTAACCTCCCAAATCTAACTATTTACTTGGTTTTTTGGTAAAGATTCATTAAAGGGTAGTTTACTGGTGAGTGATTAAAAAAATCCCAGTCATAGGTTAGATTTTAAGGCATATGAAGTTACGACAAGCATAGCCAGCCGGAAGTGGAAAAATATATGAATAAAAAACTGACCCAGGCTACAGGCTGGAAACAATAATGGATGTAAAAATCTTGGGAGTGTTGACATGGCAAATAGAACTGCACACATCTTTTTTGAGTGGAAAATTAGTTTAATGGTGTTTTTCTGATGATAATTTTTTTTACAAAATTTGAATATTTAAAAAATTTACTAGAGATTTGATTCAAAATTGGTAAATGTTAAGATTTCTTACATTTATAAAGCATAATATATATGTTTATAAAAATCATTTTAATATGAGTTTACTGATTGACTGATTTTGTTAAAATTAGAATTTTCTTAAAAAAAAAACGCTCTAACGATCTTGTTCAAAATTAATATCAGGGGAAATTTTTATATTATTAATAATAGTTTACGGGTGACCTGGTGGTCTAGGGGTAAGCTGTCAGACTTCTGTGCTGGAGGTCCGGGGTTCAATCCGCGGTCCCGGCACAGACTTATCTGATTGCCAAACCCTTCCTTCACCTCTGAAAAGATGTATATTAATCATAACTTGTGAATGTGAGGAATGCCAGGCCTCCACCGTGGTTCGGATTCCACGTTAAACTGTAGGTCCACCATTTCATCTCACAATCACCCTACCATTGCACATTAGCGTAAGTGCGTATAACCCGAATGGGTAGTAAGACGCGGTGCTAATACAAATACAAATAATAGTTTACCTTTATTTTAAAAAAAATAGTTATTTTGAGGGTAGTTTATTTATGACAAATTATAAAAAAATTGAAATATTTCGAAACTAATTCTGAAGATTTGATTTTTAAATATATATCTGGGAACAGTTTATCATGATCTAAGTACTTTTTAATTGGTACACGTTACAAATAATTTTAGGATAGTTTACTTAAACACATAATTTTGAAAATTTGAAATTTGTTTAAAATATTTAAACATTTTGGTTTAATGCTTATAAACAAAGAATGTTTATTGTTTTTAGCAAGATGATGTGTTTTTTTATGAAGAAAACTTATCTAAGGGAAGTTAACTGAACACGTATTTTTGAAAAAGCCTTTATCTACAAACACAGTATGAGAAATTTTATGCGATTTTGTCATAACATTAATTTTATTATGGACTGCTTATAGCGCTGCTAATAGTTTCTATCCCTCTATCCTGTAGCTTGTCCTACGCATACGATTTAATAAACATATATATTTATTATTATAAAAATCGATTTAATTTTAATAAATGTACCAATACTTGCACTAGTTTTTAAATCTATAGGCCCATATTTTGGGTGTTGACTGTACAGCTACAGTCAAGTAATTTCCCTATCACCCGGTCCTATGGTACAAACCGATAAAATCAATCACTCCATTATCTCCATACCACAATATACAGGTTTCATCCGTACCTAAGGCCCCAAACACAATGTCATGTTAATTGTAGCCGTGCCTCATTGGTCAGATAATTGATTTGTAGTCGGCGTCAATACGGACCGCGTTGTATTCATTTCCTCTCCGCAAGATTAATGCGACGACAAAGCCTGTCAACACATCGTTTATGCCGCATATTGATGAAAAGTAAACATGATGCAGATGAGAAATATCGGTGTGGTTATAGATGCTATACCCATACACGTAGACAAAAATACTACACCTTCGAGAAATAAGAGCGTATGTTACAAGCTGAAAGAATATGAAAATATATTCCTCTACTTTTCATAGTTTCAATTTAATTTTGCTTCATATCCAGAACTGAACATTTTCTGGCTATAAGAAATGTTTGGTCTTATAAACATGAATATATTAGTAATTAATATTTATTTACGGGATTGGGTATTATTACTCTATTGTAATTACTTGCATAATTATTTATGGTTTGTTATTTTGTGTCAATTTTCTCTAGTGCTAAAAATAATTCAACTTAAAATTCTTCAAAAATTGTATTTAGATAATGCAAACTCGGCAAGGCTAGGTAAATGTTAATAAATTTGCTAAACTACAAAATAGAGTTTTAAGGCGGGTGAACACACATTAACGTTTCATACCAGACTTTACATTGGTAGGACGTATGTGTGTGGTTACTTTTTCACTATTATTTTTTGATAAAATTATGTATATTATAGTTTTTGAAATAAATTATTTTTATATGGTTTAAACAATTAAACTGACACATTTTTTGACATATTTTTAAGTATGATGATTTTCTTTAAGTATTTTAAATAATGCACACCTAAAAATAATCACAGCTCTTGTCATTTACAATATTTGTTATAAAGAAAATTTTCCCTTTTACTTGAATATGTGTGTGACATACTACAGTAAAATCTGTATGAGAATCCAATTTTAGAAATGCAAACTTTTTTTGACAAAATAAATAAACATTTTAATCTTATTAGTGATATGATTATGGATTACGGCTTAAGGTGACTTTTTAGCTCATTGTTTAACCAATATCTCTGAATAAAAACAACGAAATACTCTACTTATTTAAATAAACTACTCGGGCTAGATTCAAACCTTGACTTCCACATCTTCGGGAATATAGTATATTGCAAACCTGAAGCCTTAGAACACTATTTGAGCTTAGAAATCGATTTACTAAAATATGATTCATAAGCAAGAGTATTCTTAATTTTACAGTGATTTTTAAACATGTACAGCCCGTTTACATTGAATACTTAATCATAGCTCAACATATTACTATGGCCCTATTATTTAAGCTGCATCAACACGGGAAAGAATCCAACACCTTAGCTCAGTTGGTAGCGTGACTTCCTACTGAGGTAGGGGTTCCGGGTTCGATTCCCGGAATGGCCGAAAAAAGTATCATTGGTGAAATGTGAGTTTACCCTTTCACAGTGGTGAATTAATGGTCGTGGACTGGATGTTGTGTTTGTACTAGTCTTAAGTTATATTATAAGGCATATGAAGTTACGACAGGCCTAGCAAGACGGTAGTGGAAAATATATGACTTGAATATAAAACTGATCCAGGTCACAGGCTGGAAACAATAATGGATGTAAATTAAATTATGGAAAAGATCAAGGTAAGCTTGCCACTTTTGAAGTAAAGTCTACTTTATAAAAATAAACTATTTTAACTACAGAGCTATCTAGTAATTTCAAACTATTATTATTATTATTATTAATATTATTAATATTATTATTATTATTATTATTATTATTATTATTATTATTATCACCGCGTCTTACTACCCGTTCGGGTTATACGCACTTACGCTAATGCGCAATGGTAGGGTGATTGTGAGATGAAATGGAGGACCTACAGCTTAACGTGGAATCCGAACCACGGTGGAGGCCTGGCATTCCTCACATTCACAAGTTGTGATTAATACACGTCTTGCCAGAGGTGAAGGAAGGGTTTGTCAATCAAATAAATCTGTGCCGGAAGCGAGGATTGAACCCCGGCCCCACAGCACAGAAGTCTGACACCTTACACCTAGACCACCAGGTCACCTAAACTAATATTCCAGTACAATATTACAATGTTTATAAATGATTTTGAATTATATTGTCACAGTAAAGTAAGAAGATTTTACCTAGAGCAAATAATTTCTTAAAACAATCGATTTTAGGTAGTTTACATGTATTAAAACCTTTTGTTTGCCATATAAAGAGTTTTAATTATAGTTTACACCTTTACAAATATTTATGCATGGTTACTTTTCTTTGTTTTGCCACACACATCAAATTATGAAAATAAATATTAAAAATAGCTCGTTGGGTAAGAGAAAGTTACTTTTGAAACTGAGAGTGATAATTCATTTAATGAACAGTTACTTAGTTATAATTTTAAATTATCATTAAAATATTTTTTGTATTTATTGTAGTAAATTTAAATCCAAACTATTTTTTTTTCTGATGTAACAATGCTACTCAAATGGTTGGTGTGTATCACGAACATACGTTCCAAATAATAATACAATCGAAAAAACTCCCCCAAAAGTCCCGAGTATTTTATTCCACAACCGATCCTCAGAAATCACAGTGTATTTTTCTCCCTTCTCCCTTCACATGTTCTCAACGGAGATTTACACAGGACGTGCTAGTTATCCCTTAGCCTTCCCCACACACACTCACTTTTTTTTTTTTACTACTGTCAGGCGGTTTGTGGGGTCGGAATCCATTCACACTTCCAAAGGTTCGAATGGAAACTCGACAACCAATTTGTATACAACCTGAGCGAGAGGGTTCTGAGGTTCAACCCGCGTCATCCATCGTATTTTCAACGTTACCGAGAGCTACAGGAGAGAAACCAAAACTTATGCGGTTTTATCTACAGCAGTGTTTCCCAAATGGTGGTGCGGGTACCTTCATGGGCACGCGAAGGATTTCAGAACGAACGTGACATTACACTGAGTTAGATTAAATTTTATTTTTAGCATCGCGTCCTACTACCCGTTCCAGCTATACGCAAATGTATTAATTACACTAACGGTTTTAGGGATTAGGAAGGCATTATTCAGAAGAAGAATTACCGCATTTGCGTGGATATTTAATTTTTTTAAAACCCACCTCAGTACACCCGACTGAGATTCGAACGTTGATCTTCCGGTCATTGGCAATCTAGTTTACTGCGAGAGTAGCGTTTTAGACCGTTCGACCACCGAAGTGGGTGAGTTCCATTAATTATTACAACATATTATTTTATTACATGGAGTTTGATAAACAAATTAATGCAGATAGAGATGTGATATAATTAATTTGTTTAGCTTAAACTTTTTTAAATGTAAGCAAATGCAACCAAAGTTTATACTTATAAAAGTAAACGAATGCTTGCTAAATTTTTTTTTTATCAAGAGTGAGGAGGGGTATGTGCCTGGTGAAAGGTAGGAAAAACACTGTTCCACAGAAACAAATCACGAGTCCTGTGATCCTGAGCCAAAAGAGGAAAACAAATCGTTGATCATGCAACAGTCGATCTTAAGGCAAGACTCACCACTTGGTGATTACAATCGATAAATCAATGAAGATATATTTTTTTACATGTACCTTGTCTTACCATCCATTTAGGTGATCCACTCTGAGGTAGGAATGAGGAATGAAAAATTTATAATAAATGTATCTACATTTTTAAGGAGGGAGAGTGAAAAAAAAAATTGTGTGGTGGGGGACCTTAATTTTTTCCTGCTTGAATTTGGGTTCAACTAAATCGATATAAAAGAATTTTGGAGAATACCTTTAAATTAATAATTGATTGCCCTTAAAGGCAATATTTTTTGTTCATTTTAGATTAATTCCACCTGATCCACCGAATTTTATCTCACATCTGTGTAAGGGTAAAATGTATATGTATTTGGCAAAGAAAATGCACAGAAGTAAAAAGAAATATGTTTTGTGTCGTTACTTTTTAGATACAAATGAAATTAAAGAATTAGCAATGGAAAATGGATATGCAGGGATGAGTGCTGTCGTGAATAATGGAAAACAGTCCAATAAATAAATAAACGAAAAATGAGAAAGAAAATAGAGGGAGAAGATGATGCATAAAGAGGGATACTCATCTTTTCGAAATGGTATGAGTGCGATAAGAGAGAGGGGAAATTCACCCCCGTGTTTGGGGTTGTTTTTAGTGGGGTGTCTGAGAAATAATGGAGGTCTTCTTTTACTCTTAATGAAGCGCTTGCTCTTATATACATATTTGACATTAAAGGTCTTTTAAAAGCATTCCAAAGGTTGTAATATGCGTTATAAACGACAGCAAAATTTCTTTGTTTAAAGGAAAATAAAATATATAAAGGGATAAATTAAAATAGTGGCAATAGGAAATATTTATTAGAGCACATAAACTAAATATTTTTCAAACAAAATTTAAACACATTCTTTTTATTAAATAATATATTTTGTATATAAAAATAAATATAAACTTTTGATAAACTTAATTATATGAGGAGAAAAAAAAACTAAACAAAATGTCCACTGTATAGGGCCTATAATAATATCTATTAAAATATTTAATCCACCATTTGTATTTTAAGAATAAAACATTTATTTTACTGTGTTGCGACCCATCGGAGAGAGGCGATATTGTGATTGGTAAAATAATAGAATTTGAGATTTTGATGGATGTTGACTTTTCATGATCCCCCTGAACACAACCGTAATTCTGTATATTAATCGGCCTAGAGCTGAGAACATTTTAAATACCGGTCTAAAAACTTGGTCCCTAGGATTTTCATTTGGTTTTACATAGATTTAACCCTAAAATTAACGGTAGTTAACTTTATGGTGAAAACAGAAAAAAAAAATCTCTAGAAATCGGTTCTAAAGATTTTGATTAAAATTAGTATCTTGTCACTGTTTAACATTACAAACCATAATCGGGTATCTCCATACTTACAGTGAAATTACTTAGAATCTGCTTCTCATAAGTGGGTGGATATCTTCAACTATGGTAATATCTCCGTAACTTTCTCAGATACAAAATAACTTATCATTGAAAGGTTGTTGAACTATTAAAGATAATACATTTGTAATCAAAATAATATTTTATTAAACAATATTTAACGAGTTGTAGACACATTGATTTAAAATTGGTCTTTGGGAACTGGAGGAACATCTAGAGAACAAGTAATAGGTTTCTGTAACAGTGTCTATATTTTAATGTACTATGTTCTTTAGTGAGATGCGATGTGCCTTTTTCCCATTATGTTTCTATAGCAATTTATATTATTTCATTTCACATTTCTTACGAGTTCTTCATTTTTATATGAAGGAGCGAGAAAGAAAGTCTGTGCGGTGCGCCGTACCATATAAACAAAAACTGATTTGATTACTTTCGTAAAATTTAAAGTAACAAAATGTTTTGAGATTTTATTTCTGTTTTATATCTTTTACATAAGCTAAGACCAAAATAAAACATATAAGTTTTTTCAAAGTAATTTGTGGCATTGAAATACACCTAATAATATGTAGGTAATAGCATTAGTAAGTGTATTTTATTGCTAAAAATTACTTTAATCAAAGCTATTTTTCCAAAATATGAAGCCCACTTGCATATAGTAGTGAGACTAAAACAGTAGTATTGTTATATTTATAAAAATAATACCCTAAAAGAAAATTTTGAATGTAAAATATTGATTACATATTATATTTATTTATATTTTCAACTAAAATTCTAGTGTAAACAGTAAACACTTTCGATAAATTATTGTATTTTATTTCAATTATTTTGCCTTTAAATTATTTTATATAAATTTAACTATTTTTAAAAGCTACTACCATTTTATTATAAAATATATATTTCCATTCTTTTTCAAAACTAAGATGCTCTTGACCTTGTAATTAAGAGTCAAAGTTATGTTGATTTTTTTTTTAAATATCACTTTGGAAGTTCACACATTTTAAAAGATGCGCCTCATTTTATTTATTTGAAAGGATTTATGCCTACAATTAATACTTTATGCTACCTCTTAGGTATTAAGCTCTATTTTTAGAAATTTCAAATATTTTAGATTTCTTTCCCCGTTTACATAATGGGTATCAAGAAAATAACATTTGCATGACAATTTTTCTAATGTGAGTACTAATTTATCGCTGCACATCATAACTCTGTTATGGTTGGCTGTTAGTGACTTGCACCAATTTAAATCGCAATATAATGAATTAAGGATGATGAATTTTTCTAGCAATGATATATTGAATATTAACTTATAAAATCAACCAAAATTAATTAATTTGATAAGAGTCTCTAACATTCATTTTTTCAGTACACCTCTTATTTCAGTATTTGACGTACAAACTAAACTATCAATAGAGCCTATTAGTAGAATAGCACCAAATATCCCAGCTGACTGTTTACTAATGATAAATCCTCGAAAATACTAGGAAAAGAGCCCGGAACCCCTGGTAAAAAAAGGCATATGCGCGAACACCTTTGCTAAATTGTCGTACTAAAATTCTCAACTGATTACCAACGTTGATATAGTTTAATGCTACAGCTGCTCGACCACAGCTAAGGGTGGCTAGTTTCTAATTCCTAAATTATGTTATGGTTCAACACAAAAACTATAATTTAAAACATTCAACACTGTTGAGTCAAATTTAACAAAATCTAACTGTTTAACTAAACAAACGAAGTGGTGTAGATTTGATTGCTCTACAGTATTCAACACTACAAACCAATCCAACTGTCTTTGAGAGCGCGCACATGCTATGACACTTCAAAACGCCACCATACGATAATGGGTGGTGCTATTGACCTAAGACCTAATGTGTATTTTCACATTTTAAAAACATTTTTTTTTGCTCTTCAAATTTATTTTGGTATCTTAAATTGCGTCCACTGGATGCATTAGTGAATGTATTATTATATGCTATCCTTATTTAATTTAAATAACATCATTACATCTACAAAATGGCAACCCCGCTGGATAGCATTAGGATAAATCAGACGGAGAAACCTTTAGTCTAGAAAAAGAGTGAAAGATTGTGAGTGTCCTTCAGCACTGGCACTTCAATGCAACATTGTAGCACTCTATTTATTATCCCAGCTTTGATTTGCGAAAGCTAATCTAAATATTTTTATTGCTTATATTATAAAGAAAATATTATTGATGTGTTGTGTTGTAGCATTTTAATATAGCCTATACACTTGCATGGACACAGCATCATAAGTCAGAACAATAACATACCGATAATAACAGTAGTAGGGTTAAAATTATAACCCTTTTAAGTGAGACTTTAACTGACTAAACCACGATAAATAACTAAAATCATTTAAATAATTGTTGAAAAATTGACACCTAGACAAGGGAATTGAACTAAAGACCGATTCCCATATCAAGGGATAATTTATTCTACTGGATTTTAAGGAATACTTTTGAGCTTCATCAAAATTCAAAACAATATGAAATATTGATTTTAATTTATGTAAAATATATTCATAAAATACTAAAACGTTTCAATTTCAACTAAACAAAAATAATGTCTTTTAATAAACATGGATATTCCTTCGCTTTAATCTCACAAAATATGTATATTTTAGATGATTTTAACTCATTAACTTTTGATAAGCGTAACAATAAATTAAATTTGCTTTGTAAAGTGGACGTGGGATTGTGTTACGTTCCTTTTCCAACTAAGAGTGACATCTGCTTGGCGTCATCTTGACACACACGCGCACAAATGCGTCTGTTAACAAAGTTATGATGAAACATGAATAGGAAGGGATGTAGACAGCCACTGTTAGAGATAAAGTGCCACATAGAAAAAAAAAAAAAAAAAAGAGGAAAGAAAGAAAGAGACTAAATCAGATCTCGGCAACTTTCATGCGTAAAGAATGAAAGATGAGCGTTTCTGTCAAAGGCAATCCTTAAGTTTTATTCTGTTCAGTGCCCAATTTTTATTTTTTTTGCATATCGTAGATCATGTCGATCAAAAAGATGTGTTAAAGTGTCAAAGAAAGATTTAGAGTATATAAAAACCTAACGGGTTTAGGATGCTAAGGATACATATATATTTATAAAATAGTTCAAGATCTAAAATGCTATTTAGTAACATTAATGACATTGTAAATCATCCACTACACTTATTTTCCTGAAATACTCTTATGATAACGTTTAATCTAAAATTTTCTTTCACAAATGCAATATAATTCAGCTAAGTATAAAATATATTTAAATTGTTTTTATATACACATATATTTAACAAGTATTATTTTAAATGAATTAATACTATTGCAATAGTGGATTTTAATAAGTTGTATATTGATTAAAAATCCGGATGATTATAGTAAAAATCTCAGTAGTGGCAGTTAAAATATAATTAATGCTATAAATTTATTCACATAATATTCATATATATTAATGTATTACGATCACATTAAAATATATCTAGATTTTCAAAAATCTTCTAAATTTCTTACCATTTAGTAAAATGCTAAATTTGTATCAATATATAATAAATACTTCTTTTGGATTATTACTTTATGAAAATATCCTGGTTCCTTTTATTTTATGTATGATCCTGTCTATTTTTTTATACTTTGAAAATATAATCAATATCACCTTTTATTAACAAAAGTTGAAAATATTTCGTCCCTTCTCTAAATTCCTTGAAATATTAATTGATCATATGACATTCCTTTTAGCTTTGCCGATTCTTCAATTATTTTTATTTGAAGAAAATATGTTTCACCATTTAGAAAAGTTTTAGTCACAAAAGTGATATAAATACTATTCAAAAAACTAAATTTAAAGCAATAAAACTATCAATTTGGCAATTTTAATAAACATAATAGGATTAAAAATTAGTTTTCGGTAAAGATCAGTTGTACTTAATGTGTGGATAACGTTTCGCTGGATTTAGCATTTTAAAGGTGTTGATGTTACTTTTAATAAAGTAGATGTAACGTCATGGTCAGCATTTTAAAACTGTAGAGGTAAAATTTTTGTAACAATAAGTTACATTAAATCATATAAAATAATAAGAAATATTCTTCTATTTATTCCAAAATTTACAAGGTAGGCTTAGTTGTTCCATTAATTTATTTCGAATTTATTTGGTAATAAATGAAATTATATGAAATTAATACATGAACATAACATATATATGATATTTATAAATATGAATTATTATGCTTTAAACTTCTCCAAACTTATAAAAACTAGTGGATCGTTGCAGCGATGGGTGCAGATTATTGCACTAAAATGTATTCGAAACATTTTATTGGGAAAAGATCTTTTATTATAATAAACCCTCAGTCGACTTTCTAGATAAAAGTTTAATCATCAAAGGCTATCGACTTTAAATATATATTTAGGTTTCGGTGTTTAATTTGAATAAAAAATATATTTTACCCTTTCACGCCACGGTGAGAATTTTAAAACTACACCTCCCTCAGCTCTATATTTATTTGTTTTACCAAGCCACTTAAGTAAGAATTGAGCTGCTATTATTTTTAACCAAAGATAATATTTTATTTACCGATATAGAACTATAGACAAATCATGGTTTCCATGGTGATGTAAGCAAATAAAATTGTACAGATGAGTCACTTCCTCCACAGAAAAAATAATGGGGAATTAACTATGAAAATTGGATTTTAGTTTTAGATCACTATTTTTACCGGCATCCTGGACCTCTAACCTTTAAAATGAGTGTTCGTTTGTCAAAATCTGTTCAGCAATTTCCTAGTTCTAGTACTGAAAACGGGCTTATCAAATTATATATAATAGATGATATAGAGAGTGATGAATGTTATAATTAAAATGAGAGTGTGAATGTGAGAAAGTGAGAGGTGTAGAAATTGAGAGTGTAAAATTTGTGAGATATATTGTGTGAAAGCAAGAGATATGAGGGCGTGTAAGAGAGAGTTTGAGAGAGAAAGTTAGAGAGGGAGAGATTAGTTTCGAAAGAAAAAAATAGAGTGAGAGAGGGTTTAGGAAAGAGTGTTTGAGAGAGGGTTAAAGAGAGAAATTGAGGTAGTGAGTTTGAGAGAAAGTGTGTTTGACAGAGAAAGAGTATATGAGAGAGAGTTTGAGAGAGAGGGAGA
The DNA here is from genome assembly GCA_902151455.1 of Timema bartmani. Classification (NCBI taxonomy): domain Eukaryota; kingdom Metazoa; phylum Arthropoda; class Insecta; order Phasmatodea; family Timematidae; genus Timema; species Timema bartmani. The sequence goes on from CABFWB010000205.1 coordinate 318,088, forward strand.
TTGAGAAAGAGCGTTTGAAAGAAAAAGAGCGATCGTTTTTGAGAGAGCGTTCAAGAGAACGTGAGAGAGCGAGTGTTTGAGAGAGAGAGAGAGCAGACGTTTAAAAGAGAGAGCGTTTGAAAAAGAGAGAGTTTAAGAGTATAATAAAGATAATGTAAGAGAGCGTATGTGAGAGTAGAGAGTATGTTATAAAGTGTGTGCGTGTTTGTGTGTATGTGTGAGGGGAGAAGGTGTGTTAGAGCGTGAGAATGTCAGATAAAGAGAGTGAATGTGGAAATACAGATTTGGTACACAAAACATTGAGGTACTTTGAAATATTATTTTCCCAAAATTAAGTATCAATATGGAAAAACAACTTAACTTAACTTACTGTATTTGTAAGAATGTGAAAAAATAGATGAGGTACAAAAAATATTACTTTTAAATATCATATCTTCAAAATTAAGCGGTAAAATGTAAACATAGCTTAACTAATGTATTTGTATTGTGTTACTATTTGATAAAATGAGCATCAAAACCCATTTTTTGAGAAAAACTAAACATAAAAACCCATTGTTCGAAAAAATGAACACCAAAACTCATAATTAGATAGTTAAAATGGCTATTTATAAACATTATTCAAGATAATTTTATCGTTTTTGAGCTTATAATTCATACCAAACATATTTAAACAACATTTTATCATGCGCGAAACAAAACGTAGACAATATTTTAACGAACTTAACAAATTAACCTTTTAATTCTCGAATTATGCTCAATATTATTGATTTAAATGCTAATTAACGATAACAATATTCCAATAGAAAGTAAATGTTTCCCCAGTTTAGGAATCTCAATTTAGATGTGCTGACCAGCATCCAAAGAGAAATATTCATTCAGAGAGAAAATTGTGATGTGTTCGGGCCAAGAAATAAAGATGAAATTATTATTTTTTAGCCAAAGAGAAATATTTTATCTAGAGATTTACAGCCATAGAGCAAATAACGGTTTCTATGGTGACTAAAAAAAAGAATGAAAAACTGAAAATTCTCTGTGAAAATTGGGTTTTCGTGGAAAACTACTACTTTTCCCGACATCCTGGACTCCTAACCGTTAAAATGAATGGTCGTTTGTCAAAATCTGTTCTGTAATTTCCTCGTAATTTCTATTACCGTAAACGGGCTTAGCAAATTATATATAAGATATTTGTTTTATAGAAGCTCGTGTGGGACAAACATTGGTTTTAATGGTTTTAATGTGCAAAATAGATAAGCCTAGTCAATACAAAAGTAATGAATTTTTAGAACTTTTGCTTTCGACAACTGGCGAACCTTCAGTTTGCTAAAACGTAAAAAAAAAGGTCCACCAGTAAAATAAACTGCAAACAAATAAAAATAAATAAGAAAATGATATCTTTTATTTCGTGTGCACATGGAGGGAAAATTTAAGAAAGATGGAAAGAGAGAAGAAGAAAAGTATATATAACGAAAATTAAAGATGGAATAAAGCGGTAATAAAGATAAATATATGTTTAAATATATATTAAGGTACACACTTTGAGAAATAGTCTTAGAATGACCTCAATCAAGTTTGCTATTATACTTCTTTCTCTCTCTTTTTTTACGCGAACAGTTCGTAGCCTGTAGGCACCATCCTTGGATCAAGTGCCACAGATTTCTCTACTTCCGTTGAATTGAACCTATACACGTGAAAACTAGGCCGGCTCGTTGGTTCTTTGCCGCCGGTGTTCAACATCCACCCTTTCCCCGTTCTTCCTTTCACCGTGAAAGTCTATACACATGAATTCTCAAGAGTATTGAATATTTTAAACCTTCCTCCACCCATTTCTATCCCACCCTTCAGTCCCATTCCCTCCCCCCCCTTCCCAACTCCCACTTTTACTAACTCTCACCCTCCTTACTCTTTTTTCAAAGTACTGTATATCGAATATGCTTTTAGAAATGGCTGTCATGACTTTCCCTGTTGAGCAAGTGCCTACCCCCCTTTACCTAACGAATTTTTTAAGAATCTTTCCCAACTCAAGAACCTTTCTTCCCCCCCCCC
>CABFWB010000205.1:332004-347421 GCA_902151455.1 Timema bartmani
TAAAAAAAAAAAAAAAAAAAACCTCGCCTAGGAAAACCAATGCCTCCTCCTACTTAAAATTCACAAACAACCTATGTTTGTTGAGTTATTACAGTATGTAGAAAAAATATATGTGCTGAAATGGAATTATATAAGTTAGAGTCAGCTCAAAGGGAAATTTGAGCATTACGAATTTAAAAAAAAAATATTAACATGAAAATCCAAAGTAGGATCAAAATATATTTTTATATGTGGGTTTATCTATATAATATAATTAATATATACATATATTACGTGTTGTGTGTGGAACCTGGAAAATGTCGAGATTATCCCGGATATGTCAACATTATCCAAACAGAGTGGATAAATATATAACTAGAAAGTAATGTATTTCATTTTTATCCATATCCGGACAATCTCGAAACTATTCAGCAAGGATTTAATTTAGTTGAATAATATTTGTAAAAGCAAGCACGTATTTAAAATTAATCTAATCTAAGGTATGAGACTCACTTTAATTATTTGTTTGTAAATAAGTCTAAAAGGAGCACCACAATGTTTCCATAAGTACTCGAACAAAGTTTCTTATTCTTAAATTTATGGCACTAAAACATATTTTATTTATATAATAAGCTTGCTTTTATAAGGAAAAAGTCAGTCCTCATTATGTATGAATATATGTATCCACTTAAATCTAATTTAAAATTAAATGAAAGTGTAGAATTATAGCTAGCAATTTTTTAAACCGGTATTTTTATTTATAAAGAAAAAATTACCTATTAATATGATTATGAACCAACCAAATTATAAAAAACAAATAACGGCACATACACGCTTCTAATTTCTCTTAAGAATCGAGGAAGTTATTTCTCTTTGGTTATCTAGTCAGAAATAAAATATTTGAACTATATTATTAAAACTAGGTATATCATAGGATATAGATAAAATAGGATGTGTATTTCTGGGCTTGTCTATAGACGCGAACTCCAAAACCAAAATACCTAAAAATCTGAAACTTGGCATACCTATTTAGGGAAACATTGGGGTTTGCAGCTTAGGTTTACTCTTTAAAATTTTGACATCCATGGTAAGACACTTGAATATTTGTGGATCCCTATTAATATAATGTAGCCTACTATTTATTGAATGTAGTATACATTTTAGTTCTGTGCGGGAATGACATTTTAGGTTCGGGAAATTTTCGGGTGGTAAATAACAATTTCCCGCAGGAACGTGACGAGAAANAAGAAGTGTTGAATATTTTTTTTTATATAATGTAAATAAAAAACTAGGTCTAATGCAACTATTATAATGTGCATTTTTAATCAAGCATTTTTGGTATAAATATCAATAAATTCTAAATATATATATTTTAAGATTAATTAAAAAAATTCTTATATAAAAAAACTCATGGCGTGAATTTTAATAAATACTAAGAAAGTAAAAAAATAAAATAAAAATGTTAAAATTAATCTGATTAAATATAATCGATCCACAATCTTGTCCATGAGAATAACAAAAACATTTATCAAATGAGCTAGTGTGTCTGGCTACCTTTTACGTTTTAGTTACTAAAGTACTCACAAAAATCGCTATTGGAGTTCAACAAATATTAACTTACCCCAACTCTTTACTCTTCTTATCTGTGACACAAAAGCAAATGGATACCCTTAAAAATAATAACATTTACGTAATAGACGTGTCTCTATCCAAATAAGTCTATTGAAGGTGTATTTCGTGCATAATTTGATATTTAAAAGCCACTTTAATCATTATTTTAAACTAAAAATATAATATTTTTTCTGCCTTAATTCTATTTAGGGATATATATTAAATTTCCGTCAGTGTGGTTATGTTATTTAATGGCGCTCAGTTTTTTTATAAGTTGTTAAAAAATAAAAGCTACTTAAGTTTCGAGTGTCTATCTACATAACGGAAGATAAGGTTCATTTTGATTTAATAAATCAATAATATTTTTAAAGTAAACTAAACAACAACGTGACTTTGATAGCCGTTTCTTAATGGTAATTTTTTTTCCCCCGAAAAATCCCGGGAAATATTTTTTCCATCTAATTTGTTCACATTGGAAAACTATCAACATCAAATCCAAAACTTTTTGTGTTACACATTTGGTTTATTTTGTTATAAGGAACCACACTCTTGAGAGGAACTTAATTCTAGTATGAAATGCCTCTGAGGAAAGAGGTTGAGATTTTAATGCGGGCCGGCTGTAGTATCTCTAATAGTGTTATTAAATGTAGATATACCCACTTCAGTAGCCAAGAGGCGTCACTCCCGTGTTGCACTGGCCTGCTGATTACAGGAAGACGGGGTTCGAATTCTGGTTCGCTCTATTGAGTGTTTTTTTTCTGAATGGTTTCCCACTTTCCTTCCACGCAAATGTGACTAGATTACCTATAAAATAATTCCGTCCTACCTACTCTATTAGAGTAGGCCTAATTACCATATATCAATATAGCCTGAACAATTAGTAAGATTCGGTGATAAAAAATTGTGAATAGCCCGTATGGATAAACGTAATGCGCAAAAAAATTGCTATTCCTTTAAATGTTATCTTTTGCTAATTTAAATTTCTCCTGATTAGTAACACACATCTAGAAAAATAGTACAGCTATCTAAAATAATTATATGTATTTTAATTAAACTTGAGCGTACCTTTAGATTTTAATTTTTAAAACTCCAAATATTTAAAACATATTAGGAAAGTTCATCTATTTGCTATAACTTTCCTTTCATTTATAATTTACAAACCATAATTGTTTGTTAAATTATTACAGCAACAAGTAAAGAGTATATGTATATAATGAACATCAAATTATCATTCCCATAAGATTTATTATAAAAGTATAACTGAGACGCGCGTTTTTTAAATACACCTGTACACACAAAGTGCATTTCAAATTGATTTTTTTCCATACTTTCCCAAGCAAATTTTAATAGATTTCCCTAAATTTCAAAGTCTCTATCCTGTCTCGGTTGGTGTACATTTTAATATCGCAAACAGAGTCATCGATACAAAATAAATTTAGATTATTTTCATAATTTTATGAATTATATGCTAAGCTGAAGGAATATAATAAATCAAATTAAAATAATCACTGATGATTGTCTATGTAGTTCTAAAGCTTTTTAAAACCATGTTTGATAACTAAAAATATGTTAAAGACACACACACATCTTTAATAGAAACACACAGTGGTAACTGTAGCTCATTTCCTATCTAACATAACATATACTTAAAGGTAAAAAATTAAAATAACTAAATAATTATATGTTGTTATTTATTTTCTCGCATAATATATAGAAATGCGTATTGCTGTAATGTTGTTGATTAAGTTTATTGTAATAAAGTCACGTGATATGGCTTATTGTCTCCTACATTGTTTTTCTCATTGGTAAAGTTCAATTCATTTGTTATTATCATTGCTATCACAAGTAGGAAGAGGTAGTCTATTGTGAAGCATACTATTGAAATTACTAGGCATATCAGTTGACCTAAATATTTTGATATTGACAAAACAAAGTGATCAATACAAATATTGTTTTTGCCAAGAAATTGTTCAGTATTGAACGATAACTTCTAAAGAATAATAATCAATTACATATTCCGGTATGTTTAGCAATGAGTGAATTAAGGGACTTAGTGTGTTTAAACATTATATTCATTTTTTGGATAATACATATAAGATGGGGGGTATTTTATTTGAAAAAGGTCTCAAGGGGTACCCCATACCCAAAGATGGGCCCCATAGCCCCAGCAGTTCCAGAAATGTGTCTGGGGAGTATGGGTGAGAACCGGAGGGTTTGGAGGGGAATTTTTTGAAGTAAAGTCTCAAGGGATACCCTTCACATGAAGTTGGGCTCCATATCCCCAGCTTTTATGGAGATGCGTTTGGGAGGAGAGAATAGGGGGCGGAGGATGTGCCTTTTTGACTTTCAGTAAAAATTGTTATAATTTTAATAGCGGTTGCACATCTTCAGGCTAACAAATTTCTATTTAAGTCATTATCTGTCAATTTAGAGTCATACAGTAGTTCGATATTTGGTCTGGCAATAATATACACTTTCGTACTAAGGAGATAGAGACTATTATTACCTTATATTCTAGCAATGCGATCAAAGGGTTAATTGTCACCTAGTTTTCATTCTATTTATATAGTGCAAAACATACCTGAATACATAACGTAAATTGCAATTTGATATTTCTAGCTTTTTTACAGTTAAATTTTAATGCATTTACTTAAGTTTTAACTTCTCCATTTTGTCTTCTCAAATTAGAGTATGTTTTAGTAGGTTTAAATATATACTGGGGTGGATAGAACGTCAAAATGTGTTTTTAATTTTATTGAGATTCTTGTACCTAAAATAATACTCCCAAGTAAGATCATATTTCAAGTTAGGAGGCTTAGTGATTAATGTGTAGGTGATTCACAAGCTGTATGGAGCTATAGTTAATAATTCAGAAGCCGTGAAGTAAAAATAATATACCTTATATTTACATAAACAATGGTAACATTTATTTATTTCCTATTTCGCATGAAAAGACATAAAACTAAACACAGTATACAAATTATCACTATAATATATATGTTTTTGTTCCATAAATACGTATTGTTGTGATTTTATGAATTGTGTTATAATGCCACGTGAATCGACTCATTGTTTCTAACACTGGTTTGTTTCAAAACAGTTCACTTTCGTTTGTTATTGTCGTGGCTCATAAATATGTAAAGAAAGGTAGTCTTCTTCAACTGATATAGTTCGAAACTAAAAGGCAGATTAGTTGATATGTGCACTTAGATCTAGACACAGCAAAGTAATAAAGATAAAGTTTGAGGTTGTAAATAAAAAGGTTCGAATTTTGATCGATAACTTTTTAAATATATTAATTTATTTTTACATGTTTAAACATATTTATTGATTTTAAATATTATATTTATTTTTAAATACATAAATATTAGTTTGTTCCATTCTATGTTCTACTTTTTACTGATTGTTGAAACTATATGAATATATTTTCAGACGCATTTATTGTTAAAATGGGATGTGATGATTCATTACTTAAAACAGTAAAAACGAGGAAAAGGTTATTTTAAATACACTTGGTCAAAGTTTAAAAATTAATAGTTGCCAATGTTATTTTTTCTCTTTTTTATTTTAATTCCAGTGACATACCAATTTAAATATCTTCCATGGGGATGTGATTAACTACCTAATAAGTGTCAGGACTTTTAATGGCGCTAAAAAGGCTAAAAGGCAAGATTTTTTTATGTATTTCCTCTTCTAGAAAAGAAATATAAATCACCGTTAATGAAAGCGATATAGCAAGCATATATCATTAACATCATGTTTTCAATTTCAGTTTTATAAAATGCAATAGTCAAAATAAGAATATCCTCTTCCTAATATATCAAGCCGTACAACCAGCTGATTCAAAATCACCGTGGGTAGTTTCGGTTGGCGTCCATAATGTCTTAAGACAAATGAGTTCAAGGTTATATAACAACATTTCTCTCTAAAACAATGCCAATATTTTATCGTAAGAGGTGCTCAATTCTTGATATATCAATTCTGTACTTTGCAGCATGGTTCGTGCTTACTTCAATAATGTACAGACAAAGGAGTTTCAGGTCTGACGTCTTGACTCCTGAAAAGAACTGGAATGGGGCTTTGTCCTTTAGTATTTCGATGAAGACAACAATGAAGGATGAAGTGAAATTCTCAAGAGAATTTGCAAAAGATACAATAAGAAAGTCTGTGTTTATGATTACTGAAGATGTGACCATTCAACAGTACGGAGAGATGGGTGTGGCAGTGGCTCTTCCCTCATATCTCCCGGTAGATCTCAAGCATTTGGTGGACGATGGATGGCGCAAAAATGGTTTCAATCAGTACGCCAGTGACCTGGTCTCCGTGCACAGGAAATTGCCCGATTTCAGGGAATCCTTGGTGCAAACAACCAGGTAGGCTCCTTGAAGATCTACCTATGACCTCCATAATAATCTGCTTTTACAACGAAGCGTGGTCGACACTTCTAAGGACAGTTCACTCTGTACTGGACCGGAGTCCATTACATCTGGTGACGGAGGTGATTCTCTTCGATGACTTTTCTGACCTTCCGCACACCAAGCAGCAGCTGAATGACTATATGGCCTCTTACACTAAGGTGAAGGTCGTCAGAGCCTCCAAGAGGCTTGGCCTCATCCGGGCGCGGCTCACGGCAACTCGTCACGCTACGGCACCCATACTCACCTACCTCGACTCCCATTGCGAGTGCACCGAAGGTTGGCTGGAACCTTTACTTGAACCGTATAGCCCGAAACAGCACTACCGTTGTTTGCCCGAGCATAGACTTTATCAATGGGTCAACACTTTGGTATGATAGGTCCAGTTACGAATACATTGGAGATTTCTCTTGGAGCCTCAACTTTATATCTATATTACCCCCTGCGAGAGAGTCGAAGAGGCACAACCACACTGCAGAACCATTGTGGAGTCCTACGATGGCGGGGGGCCTTTTTGCAATCGACAGGGCTTTTTTTGAGCAAATTGGCACTTATGATACTGGCTTCGATATCTGGGGAGGAGAAAATCTGGAACTATCATTCAAAATATGGATGTGCGGAGGCACCTTGGAGGTGGTACCTTGCTCCCGAGTTGGCCACATCTTTCGAGGAAGCAGACCATACAGGTTTGGTGGAGATGTGTTGAGACGCAACTTGCAGTGGCTGGCAGATGTATGGCTCGACGAGTACTCCCAGATTTACTTTGAGTACACTTCACATAAAAAGATTAACTACGGAGACGTTTCCTCACGTAAAGAGCTTCGCAAGAAGCTGGGGTGCAAATCTTTTAAATGATACATAGAAAACGTTATACCAGAGATGTTTGTACCCAAAGATATTTTGGCAAAAGGGGAAATTAGAAATATCTGGTCTGATAAATGCTTGGACACTTTTGGAAAAAATACTGGACCATTGGGTGTCTTTTCTTGTCACAGACAAGGGGGGTCACAACACTGGATGCTGACAAAAAACGGGGAGATTCGCAATTTCAGAGTTTGTATTGAACACAATTTGAAGGGCATATCTTTATATGGTTGTCATGGTCTCAAAGGAAACCAATTCTGGTTGTATGACCCTGACAAATATTTAATTCAGGATAGTTACTATAAACTATGTGTGAGTATATCGGAAGACAAGAAACAACTATTATTTGAAATTTGCGCTGATAATAGCCCTCGTCAAGTGTGGAAGTTTGAAAAAATCACTCGACCTAGGCTCCCTAAACAATAACGTTGCTTTTAAAACCAAAGTTTGCTCTGGGATGCGGAGAGATTTGGATTTTTTTTTAAATACACAAATTTAGTCTTGATTAGGAAATTGGTTTAAAAAGCTGATTCTTATAATCTTATTACTAATTTTTTCGAAATTAAAAAACTAAAACGGTTTTATGAATTTTTCAATTTAATTAATATTTTAGATTATTGGATCACACACAATAATGTTTCCCTATCCCTTATCATGTCTCAAATTTGTCTTTCTTACAGAGCTAAAGTTTACAGTGTCAGATGATAGTCAATCATCCCAGCTATTTACTCACACATGTATTGATATAAATAACTTAGGGGGCCTACATTGTTATTGTTTGGAGACATTTCATATTTCTCTAGAACCTTTCTTTCGAACAGGCTTAGTAATAATGGAAAAAACTAATCCATTACTAAATATATGCTATTGTTTCCCACTTTCACTCTCCACACAAATAAGGGTACACTTCCTCTAAATACAACTTTCTCATCCAATTCCACTAGCACAATTAGTATATAAACGTATAATGCGAACGGACAGCAAGACGGGGTGATAAATATAATATTTAAAAAATATATGATGAACTACTGAAAACATAATAATTATGTTTCTGGTCTTAAATCTTCTATCATAGATTAAATTAATTATCTTGTTAGCATGATCACTGAGCTCTATATTCATATAAAGGAGTTGAACAACATCAAATTAGTCTTAAAATCCTTTATTCATTTCTTAGATTTTAGCCCGTAGAGACCGGATGGATACAAAAGATTTCCGTTGCAACAAATTTAAATTTATTTTCTCAGTCCATTTCTACTCAAATACATTTTCGCCCCTCTACATATTTTCAACTATACTCCCGCCCACTAACTTATCTGTGTTATCTTTAGAGCCTAGCACAAGGTGGTTTTAACTAAACATGTTTAATATGAACCATTAAAACAAAACCTTAATTTTTTAAGTAAAACCTAGATAATACTACGTGTATATAAATATATGCAATTAAACTGGATAACACATTTTAATTTGTATTATCTAGCCTACTCTACATACCTTTTAATTCTTAAGTAGCGTAAAATAGGGCCAAAACAAATTGTGAATTGCAATTTTATTCCAGAATGTTTTCCCATAATGAATGTTAAGTTTAAATGTTTTATATTCTAATATCTCCATCCCGTTCTCCTTGGTAAGTGTAGGTTGACAATAATATAAACTTTAAAACAAGTAATAATAAAATAATATAAAATTAAAATAGTAATAATAAAATGTTAAGCCGAGGGGGGATAATATATCAAATAAAAGGCCCTAGACGGCTCTCTTGTTATTACCCGCGTTTTGTCAAGATTTTACATTAATTATTAATGTTATGAGTAGCGCGCGCGCGCGCACACACACACACACACACACACACACACACACACACACATATTGATTACATTAATCTAGTTTAAGGTTTCTAATAAAAATAGTTAGAGATTAAAAGAACACGTAATTAAAGAATGCAATATTAATTATTTTAACACAATAATAAAGATACGTGCCTGCTAACATTTTGTGAATAGTTGTGTGTATAAGGCTACGTCACAAGGTACATTGTTTCCAAACCATGCTTGACTTACTTTATAAACTTATCTTTAATAATGTATTATTATCGTGACTCATAAACAAGATATGTGAGGTAGTCTTCTTCGTTTAAGTTTTTCAAAATGAAAAGTGATATGAGTTTACATGGAAATTCATATAGTGAAACATCAAATTAATATTTTTAAAAGATTTATTTTCAAAGAATTTTATAACACTCTCCGAGAAGTTCTACTAAAGTACTCATCAATTTCATTTCAAATTTATTTAATGGAACTGTGTTTATTTTTGTTATTCTATTCTTTTAAAACATTCACGTTTGTTCCAGTTTATGTACACTTTTATCTAAATAAGATTTTTTTAAATTTTAGATACATTCACACACGCATTTCTTGGCTATGATGTATCCGTATAATAATTGTTTTATACAAGTAGCAAAAGAAATTCTTTCTTTTTATTAAATTTAACAAATTTTCATATGAACTGCTGGCTTGATATTATAGAGAATTAGTGAAAATCTTAAATAAAACAATAATTTATATTATATTTTTACAACAAAGTAAAAAAAAACTGATTGCAGTTACTGATTGAATTTATTTAGTCAAATAAATATTTTGTTGACTATTTTCTCTCACTGAAAATACTTATATTACAGATTGAAGAGAAAGAAGCTTACATCACATTGTTCATCAACAATATGTAGATCAATGTACTGTATTCGTTTTAGGTTTTTAGGCGCACAAGATTAAATCGGGGTTTAATATAAATTGTTGTATAACCATCTGATTCAAATATTCGAGGGTAAACCCTGGAAGTTGCAATCTGTTCTTGAAGTAGATGTTTTCGCGTTTAACGATGATACTAGTTTACAGTCACAGGTGTTCAAAACTTAATGTATTGTTTCTCCTCTTTGCGGGATTCTCCTTGTTTACCTTCCTAATGTCTATATAATTAGGTCTAAGATAAGACGTATTGAGTCTTGAAAAGGATTAGAAAATATTCGTGTCCTTCATTAATTCCGTGTGGAAATCAAGGAAGGCGCTAACAAGACATTATGCAGAGGTTGTAAAAGATGCATTCACAAATTTAATGGACATCATTCTAGTGTTAAGGAAAACAGAGATGGTGCCCATACAGTAGTAGGGAGAAATTGGCCGACCAGTGGTTATTTCATCACATCCTCCGATAAGGTAGGGGGGGGGGGNAGGCTAACAAATTTCTATTTAAGTCATTATCTGTCAATTTAGAGTCATACAGTAGTTCGATATTTGGTCTGGCAATAATATACACTTTCGTACTAAGGAGATAGAGACTATTATTACCTTATATTCTAGCAATGCGATCAAAGGGTTAATTGTCACCTAGTTTTCATTCTATTTATATAGTGCAAAACATACCTGAATACATAACGTAAATTGCAATTTGATATTTCTAGCTTTTTTACAGTTAAATTTTAATGCATTTACTTAAGTTTTAACTTCTCCATTTTGTCTTCTCAAATTAGAGTATGTTTTAGTAGGTTTAAATATATACTGGGGTGGATAGAACGTCAAAATGTGTTTTTAATTTTATTGAGATTCTTGTACCTAAAATAATACTCCCAAGTAAGATCATATTTCAAGTTAGGAGGCTTAGTGATTAATGTGTAGGTGATTCACAAGCTGTATGGAGCTATAGTTAATAATTCAGAAGCCGTGAAGTAAAAATAATATACCTTATATTTACATAAACAATGGTAACATTTATTTATTTCCTATTTCGCATGAAAAGACATAAAACTAAACACAGTATACAAATTATCACTATAATATATATGTTTTTGTTCCATAAATACGTATTGTTGTGATTTTATGAATTGTGTTATAATGCCACGTGAATCGACTCATTGTTTCTAACACTGGTTTGTTTCAAAACAGTTCACTTTCGTTTGTTATTGTCGTGGCTCATAAATATGTAAAGAAAGGTAGTCTTCTTCAACTGATATAGTTCGAAACTAAAAGGCAGATTAGTTGATATGTGCACTTAGATCTAGACACAGCAAAGTAATAAAGATAAAGTTTGAGGTTGTAAATAAAAAGGTTCGAATTTTGATCGATAACTTTTTAAATATATTAATTTATTTTTACATGTTTAAACATATTTATTGATTTTAAATATTATATTTATTTTTAAATACATAAATATTAGTTTGTTCCATTCTATGTTCTACTTTTTACTGATTGTTGAAACTATATGAATATATTTTCAGACGCATTTATTGTTAAAATGGGATGTGATGATTCATTACTTAAAACAGTAAAAACGAGGAAAAGGTTATTTTAAATACACTTGGTCAAAGTTTAAAAATTAATAGTTGCCAATGTTATTTTTTCTCTTTTTTATTTTAATTCCAGTGACATACCAATTTAAATATCTTCCATGGGGATGTGATTAACTACCTAATAAGTGTCAGGACTTTTAATGGCGCTAAAAAGGCTAAAAGGCAAGATTTTTTTATGTATTTCCTCTTCTAGAAAAGAAATATAAATCACCGTTAATGAAAGCGATATAGCAAGCATATATCATTAACATCATGTTTTCAATTTCAGTTTTATAAAATGCAATAGTCAAAATAAGAATATCCTCTTCCTAATATATCAAGCCGTACAACCAGCTGATTCAAAATCACCGTGGGTAGTTTCGGTTGGCGTCCATAATGTCTTAAGACAAATGAGTTCAAGGTTATATAACAACATTTCTCTCTAAAACAATGCCAATATTTTATCGTAAGAGGTGCTCAATTCTTGATATATCAATTCTGTACTTTGCAGCATGGTTCGTGCTTACTTCAATAATGTACAGACAAAGGAGTTTCAGGTCTGACGTCTTGACTCCTGAAAAGAACTGGAATGGGGCTTTGTCCTTTAGTATTTCGATGAAGACAACAATGAAGGATGAAGTGAAATTCTCAAGAGAATTTGCAAAAGATACAATAAGAAAGTCTGTGTTTATGATTACTGAAGATGTGACCATTCAACAGTACGGAGAGATGGGTGTGGCAGTGGCTCTTCCCTCATATCTCCCGGTAGATCTCAAGCATTTGGTGGACGATGGATGGCGCAAAAATGGTTTCAATCAGTACGCCAGTGACCTGGTCTCCGTGCACAGGAAATTGCCCGATTTCAGGGATCCTTGGTGCAAACAACCAGGTAGGCTCCTTGAAGATCTACCTATGACCTCCATAATAATCTGCTTTTACAACGAAGCGTGGTCGACACTTCTAAGGACAGTTCACTCTGTACTGGACCGGAGTCCATTACATCTGGTGACGGAGGTGATTCTCTTCGATGACTTTTCTGACCTTCCGCACACCAAGCAGCAGCTGAATGACTATATGGCCTCTTACACTAAGGTGAAGGTCGTCAGAGCCTCCAAGAGGCTTGGCCTCATCCGGGCGCGGCTCACGGCAACTCGTCACGCTACGGCACCCATACTCACCTACCTCGACTCCCATTGCGAGTGCACCGAAGGTTGGCTGGAACCTTTACTTGATCGTATAGCCCGAAACAGCACTACCGTTGTTTGCCCGAGCATAGACTTTATTAATGGGTCAACACTTTGGTATGATAGATCCAGTTCCGAATACATTGGAGGCTTCACCTGGGGTCTTAACTTTGTTTTCATACCTGTCTCTAAGAGAGAGAAGAGACGACATAACCATACCGCTGAACCATTGTGGAGTCCTACGATGGCAGGGGGTCTTTTTTCTATCGATAGGGCTTTTTTTGAGCAGATTGGTACCTATGACACCGGCTTCGATATCTGGGGAGGAGAGAATCTGGAACTATCATTCAAAATATGGATGTGTGGAGGCAGCTTGGAGGTGGTACCTTGCTCCCGAGTTGGCCACATCTTTCGAGGAAGCAGACCATACAGGTTTGGTGAAGATGTGTTGAGACGCAACTTGCAGCGGCTGGCAGATGTATGGCTCGACGAATATGCTCAATACTACTATGAATTCATCGGCCACAAAACGGTGGCATACGGAGACGTTTCTTCGCGCAAAGAACTTCGCAGGAAGCTCGAATGCAATTCTTTTAAATGGTACATGGAGAATATTATTCCGGAGATGTTTGTTCCCAAAGATACCATGGCAACTGGGGAGTTAAGAAATCTATGGTCCGAGAAATGCCTGGACAGGTTTGGTCAAAATGTGGGACCATTAAAGGTGTATCCCTGTCACAAAGAAGGGGGAGAACAATACTGGATGATGAGCAACGTCGGGGAAATACGCACTTACGAGAATTGTATGGAACACAGGACAAATGGTATTTTTATTTATTCTTGTCACGGTCTCAAGGGTAACCAGTTCTGGTTTTACGATCCTGTTAAACTTTTAATCCAGGATGGTTACAATAAACGGTGTCTGAGTTTATCAGAAGACAAGGAGACATTGTTTCTGGAAACTTGTACCGATCATAACCCACGCCAGGTGTGGAAATTTGAGAATGCTGATCCATCCAAATTTCTAAAATAATTAAAGCATCCTACTGTCTTTGCTCCGCATATATTTTTCCAGCGTTTGGATTTGAAAGTAATTCCAAAATTACGGTAATTTAATAGCTACTCGAATTGGTAGTCTCGCGTTTTAAAGAATCAAACCTTTTGGTCTTTGTTTAACTGTCACATATTGAGAATAATTAAATACTGTTCCGGTTTAATAAGGGTGTTTTCTTTTTTTAAACATGTTTTCTTAAGGTCCATATAAATAAATTCTATTATATTTTCACTAAACCTTTATTTTTAATTCCCACCCAATTAAAGCACACAGGTATGTAGATATTCTTGATAGGATAAGGCAAAATAGGTGAATAGAAATTAACAGAATGATGTATTCTTGATTTCATTGCAATATGCACAATAGATTAGGCACAGGGGTCCAATATGGGATTGAGTCCTCCTCTTCCTTTTCATATTTTGGGTATTCCTTAAGAACTACACACATATGCAGAGAAAATAAAACTAGCTGTGACCAGTGATAATGTAATCAAGATTATCTTTCCTTATCACAACTGTGGAGCAGGACGCAGCAAAGGACACCGTATTGAATTTCAAAGATGAAGACTAAGAGGCAGCATTTTCAACTTCATATGACCACCATCTTATTAGTAAATAGCATTTATTAATTTTATTTAGTGTTCTATTATCAATCTAAACAATTTGAATATAAGCTACTATAATTATTTTCTTGTTATAATCTTAACCATGAAATATACGGATATTCCTATTATTTTAGTGTAATACTTAGCAAATATTTTAATTTAATTTAATTTAATTAAATTTAACACTACTACATCAGTACGACTAGTAACAATACTAGGGCAGACAGTATAATACATGTACCTTTTTTAAAACTCCATTAGCTACGAAAACATATTAAATATTATCTTTGCTAAGAAAAATATACTGTATTATGTTTCCATAAATTAGCCTGTATCCCTCCCTCTTCTTTACTTTACCGTGATAACTATCTTTACATTAATAACTTTTAGCGCTATCCAATGTTTAAAAAGAATAATCGAAACTTTGAGCCCCTCCTAATTAACAATCGTAAATCCGCAACTTAGTACGACTAAACCAGAGGGGGTTTTATAACCTTCAATGGATATGGTCACGGTTGTTATTACTTAACCACTACACTGGCTGACATGTTTCTCTCGCCTCCATTACGGCTCAAATTAGCCCTATTTTAATAGTTAAACTGTAAAGGATCAGTCTACTAACGCAGAAATACACCAATAAACATAAAAAAAAACCACCACAACGTACATACGGAACAATAATTATTTAATAGTTATTTTAAATAGATTTTTAAAGATATGTATATACAAAAAATCTTTAATTCTAAATCTTAAACAAAAAAGCAAATAAACATTATTATTGTTGTTGTATTATAACTTAAGATCTATTTCAACATTTCACAAAAGATAGTAAATATTATTAATTTTTTTTAAATTGTATAAACATTTTGAAATGTTGTGTTAAAAATAATGTGCTATCACTAATATATAGGGCAAAGGCGTGCTAAATTATTATAAAGTATTATGTCTGTATGTTAAATTAATTCAACATGTGTTTTGTGTACTCTACTTTTAATATTGTGGCTTTAATTTTTAACAGACCATTTATTGATTTGCATTTATAATCATATAAATACATATTAAGAAGACAGGATATGTAAAACGTTTAGATGCCATTAAATGTTATGCTGTTACATTATTTTTTCAAAACATAGTAAATTTGTCATTTTTTTTCTGTAGGTCTCATTTGTAATTATTTGTAATATATTTAAAAATCACTTAATATCTTTTAAAATAAATGGTACGGCGCACCGCACAGACTTTCTCTCTCTTTCTATAAACTCGTAAGATTTCTGAACGGAATAATGTACATTGTATCATCACCACTCCACATAAGAACACGCATAAAATAATATACAATGATATAGAATCAATGAGAAAAGAGGCGCATCTTTGTCCACCTAAGA
>CABFWB010000205.1:348208-392741 GCA_902151455.1 Timema bartmani
ATAAATGAAATTTAATCAAAATCGTTAGAGCCGATTTTGAGAAAATCGACTTTTTCTCTTTTTTCCCTTCAGTAAACTACCCTTAATTTTAGGGGTAGATATCCAATTCCAAAAACCCCTCGGGGCAACCCTATGAAAACCCTAGATATCAAGTTTCAGCTCAATCGGTAAAATAGTTTAGGCTCTAGTTGGAGGTACAGACAGACAGACAGACAGACGGAAATTCAAAAACAACTTTTTCGGATTCAGGGAGTCATGAAACGTCAAAATTCATCAAAATCTCGAGTTCGATTTTTTTGACGATCACCATACTTTCTCTACCTGTAAGATAGAGAGAAAGTAAAAACTAAAATAATTATGTCCTTTCTCAAAATCGAACCATTTCTTTAAAAAAAAAAAAATTGCTACCATATTAATTTGTAAAATGTATTTTTTGGACAAGAAATTTGTTGAATTTTAAGAATAATATTAAAAATTTTTTTTTTTAATTTTACTTCTTAATTTCATATATAGAGGCATGCATATTGGTGCAATTATTTTTCAAATCACGAATTCTTTTTTTTTTTAATAAAAAGATACAACTAATATGTTTCCGATACTTGGTTATCTAGGTAGGTAACTAGGAGGCAGCACAGTATTTATAAGCATAAGTTCGTAACTCGTGATTTAATAAGAACACAATCCTGAGCAATATGTCCGATGATTGTACCATGGATGTTGACGAACTCGCACCGAGAATGCAAGTTGATCATAATGTATGAACACCTTTTATAATCATGGACAGCATTTTGCCATATAAATAAAAGGAATCAACCTTTCCCTTGTGCATGTTGTGCTTTTCTTTAACTTCAAATGGTGTATCTTTTACCGTCCAAACCCTATTCCAGGACAAACTAGATCAGACCAGGCCGAATCGATATATCCTAATAGACTGAGGATGTACTAGTTAATTTGTTAATCCTGAAATTTTGTCCTAGCTCAAAGTATAAATTAGTATATACTACAATTTTATTAGGCCAAACCAGGTTTAGGTTAGGTTAGCTGACAATATTTGCGCGCTAACTGTGATAGATGAAACCTGTCTAAGGTCGATTCATCGTATGGGTTAATAAGAATGAAAACTAGTACTGCCAAAAACATCAGACTATATCGGTTTATCCTACAAGTGGCAGGATGTATCAATTTGGCCTAGTCCGAACTAGTTTGTCCTGGAATCAGGTTTGGACTGTAACATATATAGTGACTTTAACCATGTTGATGTCACATATTGCAAACACTAAGCCTTAAGAGACAATCGTTGTTCTATATTTTACACTTATTTTATCTGAATAAACTGCTCACTTAAGAGGATCAGTGTGAATTTTTATACATCCTGTATATGCATATGCATAATACAATAAACACGAATGTAACTATATCTACAGAAAGAAAATCTCAAAAGAGAGGGAGAAATATTCATCTTTGGCCATAAGCTTTATGTGACTTTTCATTTATACAACCTATTTTAGTAGCAAACATCCAAAGGTTCGTGTGCATTCACAACAAATTTCAAGCTTTTTTGAAAAAAGTAACGATAAATTTTAAGAATAAATATTATAATACCGAATTTGTGTGGCCTTGTGTGAATAAAATGAGTTATGTAGTTGTACAAGTTTTAAAATTTGATATATTATTTCAATTTATTTACTATAATATATTTTAATGTTGAGTCGACATAGTTAGTTTATTAGCGAACAAATACTTAACAATACTTACAGGGTAGTTATAAATATAAATATTCAAAACTAAACTAAAACTTGATTAATTTTATTTCATTGCTTATCTTTAGAATAATGTAGGTCCATACTCTTATAATTTAGTTATAACATTCCACTGAGGGAATATTTATATTTATAACTACCCTCTAAATATAGTTAAGTATTTGTTCGCTAATAAAATTACTATGCCAACTCAACATAGAAATATATTATAATAATTAAATTCAAAAATATATATCAAATTTTAAAACTTGTACAGCTACATAATTCATTTTATTCACACAAGGCCACATAAATTCGGTATTATATTTATTCTTAAAATTTATCGTTACTTTTTTCAAAACAATCTTGAAATTTGTTGTGAATGCACACGAAACTTTGAATGTTTGCTACTAAAATAGGTTGTATGGATGCCAAGTCACATAAAGCTTGTGGCCAAAGATGAATATTTCCCCCTCTCTTTTGAGATTTTCTTTTGTGCACCACTGAGTGAATGGGGATCTGCCGTCTAAGTGGCACTATCGGTTCAGGCCAAGCTATTCACCCATGCATGTCAATTCGCTCTCAACCTCTATCGTGATGGATTTAAAACCTTTGGAGCCATGGCTCTTATCAATACTGTTCAACGGTTCAGGAAAACAAGGTAAGAAAAAAAGCGTTGGTCTAGAAAAATTTGATGAACAAAAAATTCTAGCTACAGAACATATACAACACCCAGTCCCCTAATATTAATCTTGTTAATGGGAAAGGGGAATCCCCAATTTGAGCCACAATACATTTTCAAACGTTCGGGGGATCGAATCTTTAAGACAGTAATCAAACGTGCTTCCAATTAAGATAAGCGTCTTAACCCACTTGTTGCGGAAACATTTAAACTCTAACATAAGTAACAGTGAAATTACAAATTAATTTCAAGTAAGGTTACATGAAAACAATTTAAAATTGAGTGCACGCAATTGCAGAATAAACCATGACAATGTATGTGAAGATTTTTATTAATAATATTATGGTTTAGTAAATTACTATTTAACTATAGTTATGTAGCTTAAAATATAATTAATAATATATTTAATATATAGTTATTATTTTAAGTTTGGACTTTTTGATGATGACATTATAGTAATCAAGTCCATGTAAATTAAGTTATCATGGATCAAATTAAATAAGGTTGAGTCAAGTCAAGTTAGCTAAAAATTATCTCAAATTAAATTGAGACATGAAGACTACAAACTGGTTCACACAATCTTGGGCGTCACTTTTTCGATAGACTAACCTACCTTTTGGCATAGTGGTCAGATCCCCTGGCTGCTGATCTAGAGGTCGTGGGCTCAATTCCCGGCTGATAATAGGGGGGGTTTGGTTAACTAGGTTTAAGTTGAAGCGGTTACTGGTCGACTGGAACGTAACTGATCTGCAAGGCTTACGTGGCCCTCTTCAAAGAATGTGCGCCATCTGGAGATGTTGCAACTGTACAGACAATCATCATCTTACACAACAAACATTTCAAAAAAGGGACTATATCTCGTTGCTCTTCCAATGTGGACGACAATAACACACGCGTCTTCTGTCAGGGAGACAGGGAGACACATGATTGAGCTAGCGAGGTCCGTCCCACGATATTCAAACTATTCATATCGCCATCGTTCAATATCCGGGCCAAAAGCATTGTGCCAAATATTGTTGCTCGTTACTTTTCGATATGCCCTCGTATTAAGAGATATTTATAGGCTCTGTCTCTAATATTGTAGGCTCTGATTGAGTTAACCAAAAAATTAAACACATTCTATTAATCATCTACGTTAATTCAAGAACATTCATATGCATTAAATAGTCCAGTTCAATCAAATTCAAACATCATGCTCCTCTAGTCTTGTTGATGATGACGAGATGGTCAGTGATTGAATCCCGGTTTAGTGTACTGCTGTACTCTAATTATTCTCTCGCTCTCTCATTAAAATGTTGATACATTTCCTCTTAATCACACCTTAATCATTCCTACACTCTTATAATAATTAAATGTGAGCATCTTGAAAGGGTAGTAAGGCGCGTTGCTCAATTAACACACTAGTTCTGGACTTTATACATAACTAGCCAATAAATCTGTAAGAAAATAAAACTATGATTTTTATTGCTTGACTTTAGTTAGCATAGAACTTTCCGTGCTTTCTGTCCTTATTTAAAACTTTTTTTTGGCGTGACATTGTTAAAGATAAATAATTTTGAATAGGGCCTAAATGTCTAAAGTGAATGTTTATTCTTCTATTCTTCTTTTTTACTTAAAATATATATACACTATGACTGTGATTTTTTATATCCACTCCGGGTTTCTTTCAAATAAAATTCTGTAACGGAAATGGGGATGGGGAAGGCGCAGACGTGATACGATGAAAGAAAAGTGTAAATCCACTGAATAGCAAGATTTAGCTTCCAGAGGTCGCTTCAATATAACGAAAAGCCAAGACTAAAATGCTCCGTTTAGAAGGGCATTTCATACACATCGACCTTACATTGTGTGTTATTCAAAATATTGTTTACTTTCTTACGAAGTTAATCCTTTCAACTTTTCAGAAAAGATGGTTAAATTCTTTGGCACATATGTTCTGTCCTAGAACGTTTACATTGTTTGGAATTCTTTCAAATGTTGGTGAAGAATAGAAAAGAAAGATCTATTTTAATTCCGCAGGCTAACACAATTTTTCAAATAACTTTAAAGAACAAGTGTAAATACTTTCATCCATATTGTTTAGACACGCTTCGGTGGCCGCATGATCTAAGGCGTCACTGCCAATAACGTGGAGATAAGAGTTCGAGTCCCGGCCGGATGTACTGAGATAATTTTTTTACAAATTGTTTTCAAGTCTCTCCATCCATGCAAATGTGGGTACACTTACTCAAAATCAACGTTCCTCATCCCTATCTCAATACCGTAACTAGTACATAAGCGTATAACCAGAACGGGTTGTAATACTTGGTGCCAAAAAAAAAAATTACATATTTATTACAAATTTACTCACATTCATGACTAGGCGGGAAAAAGGCGACAGTATCATCTCCTCTAGTTTGCTATTGATAGGTAGGATAGACCTTTTGTAGGTGCTGTGAGGTGTTTTTCACTATATGGTCTCTCACTCTCCTTCCACGCAAATGCAAGTACGCTTCCTCGTCATTCTATTTTCCTCATACTCATCCCTTAAGGTGGGGTGGAAGAGGACGCAAGAAAATCCAATTTTTTTTGCAGATTTTTTTAGCAAAACCTTTTCTTGGCACAAATAAATAAAATATTGCTCCTGTTGAAAGCGTAGAGCTTAGTTTTCTTCACATGATGATATCGAAAGTTCTTGAATATCTGTCAAGGGTCTCCTGGAATTTAATGACCACTTTTTCTCTTCATTTAAAAAGTTTGTCATATAATGCCGCTATGCTCATAACAGATATTCAACAAATTACTTTTGATATCACCGTGTGACGAAAGTTAAACTCCATGCTTCTACTGGAGAAATATGTTATTTATTTCAGCCAAAAAAATATTTTTCTATAAAAACTGCAAAAAACACTGACCTTTTCTCGCGTCCCCTTTCATTCCACCTTAAGTGTAAATATTAGAATAGCCTAAATGTGTAGTAAGACGCCGACCACTCAATTTTTTTCAAACATTCTATCAAATAATCAACACAATATACAATATATTTTATAAAATATAAACTCATCATTTTAAACACAACTTAGAATCGAATAGATAGGAATAGGCCTATAATATGATATTATTAGCAACCCCATAAAAGTCTTTATTTTGATAATCTTTAAAGCTACATTTGAAATTGACTTTACTAATAACTACAGTATATACTTTAATTCAAGTTTTCTGATATTGAAAATTTCAATTTTCATGTTTGCTTACTCACGGATATTAACGGCAGATTAATTTTTTTTTATAAATCTTAAATGTGTTACAACTGTGAATTTGTGTGTATGTGTATGTTTGTGTGTGGTGTGTGTGTGTATTTGTGTGTGTGCAGAGCTCGTGGCTGATTATTGTAATACACTTATTTTGTCTTTGTTTCAGATATGAATGAAACAACATTTCATCTCTAAAGAAGATCTCGAATTTATTTGCCAGAATCGCTTAATGTGCAACATTTATAGATAAACTTAGTAAAATTGCATTAAATTTTATCTTTGTCGAAGTGAACAAAGTATGATAAACTATTACCTTAGCTTAAATGTCCAAATGGCGTATAATTTAAAGTAGAAAGTAAATTTAAATTGATTCATTTCAAAGGACACATAAGGTATTTAAGTATTTTAAACATATTTGTGATAGGATACACTTATGGATTGATTTTGCGTTAATTAAACTCAAGTGGAGTGACTGTTAGTTCGGCAGAATGATTCTTATCTTAAGATCCGGTCGGTAATAGTTAGCTTCCGGTGTATAATCCTACTTGAACTGGACAGGTAGTCGATTGTTCTCGGAATTGGCGATCAAAACAGGAGTCAAGATGAGAAGGGATTGGTTCGAGGTCCGGTGTTTCAAGTTGGCCGTGGTATCTTGCTGCTTGATGACTCTCATCGGTATTTTAGGATTGCCCGTCCAGGGCGCAGGTGAGTTTTCTACTTATTCTTTCTGGTGTGAGAGGTTCAATTTTAACTGATGCGGGGGGNCGGGATTGTCAACAATGTCTTACCAGTCTCCCTACACGCAAATATGGATAAATCTCCTCTAATTAGTACCATTTTAAACCCTGTTTTCTAGGTTTAAGTAGTCAAAACAGGAGGTAATATGTGGCGCCCAAAAGATTTTTTATTTAAAAAAATTCAAAGCTAGGTGTGTTATAATAAGAGAACGGATTCTTGGATAACATAAATGTTTAAAATAGGCAGGTAACTAGCCATTAAAAATAAGGGATTTAGGCACCAGAATATACACTTAAGAGGAAGAAAGCACCCAGAAGACAGTGCAAAATTAATTTTACTACCTATTATTTTATTACATAAAGCTAATTCACATTGCTGTATTTTTTTTAGTATCACGTCTCCCTACTAGTTCGGGGTGTACGCATATGTTGCACTAATTACGCTCATAAGTTAGAGGTTAGGAAGGTGATATTTAAAGGAAGTGTATCTGTTTTTGCGTGGAGGGAGTGTGAAAAGTAATTTGGTAGAACACACACCTCAAATAAACCAGACTGGGATTCTATTCTTTATAGAAAGTCCAGTCTACTGCAAGAGTGACACCTAAGCTCATTTGACCACTGAAGTAGGCCACATGATGTAAATCATTAAATATTTCTCTAGATTCACGATGATAAAATGTGTTATATTTACGGATAAAACATTTTTTTTATAATTTTAAAGCTGAGTTCTAAGTCAAACGATGTCAAAGGACAAAATTTCAAATTTCCCCTTTCCGAAGTAATTGAACTTTTCTTCTGCAGTGGTATGCTTTTTCCTCCCAAGATGTCTGCCACTACTCCCAATGTCCTCCACCCGAGCTACACTCTTTGGAAGATACGTAACAAGTGTCTATTTTCAAACCTACTCCAAATAATTATGCCACAACTTACAATTTCTAAGAAACCGGACTCTTTCAGCAAAAAAATCCATTCCGTAGGGAAAAAAAGGGACCAAATCCGAAATAGGCACTTATTCATAAAATAGGCAAAAACCAATAGAATAGTCAATCATAGACACTATAAAATTAACATATTGTACTCGTAATAACATAATGCTTTACAACCAAGGAAAAGAAAAGGCAAATAGGCAAAAATTCTGTCCCTAGTTATAACTAATGAGCTAGGATATCTATTACAAAATTCAGGCACAATTTTAATTTGATATCTCAAGTGGTTTGTAAATTTGATTTGCTGTAGAAAGTTTATTTAAGTAGTTTTTAAGGAAAAACGCTCAAGTTATAGAATAGTTCTGATAATAAAGACCTCTAAGAAAATATTAATATTTTTTTCATGTTAAATTTGATAACATTTTCCTTTAGAATGTTATTTTATAGGTATTGATTTTGTCAATCAAAATTCATAGTTTAAGGTAGGAGTGTAGGGAATACGATAAAATATCGGTATTTTTTAAAGATTTTCTGGCAACTTTTTTGGTCAAAATAAATAAAATAGTGCTCCAATAGAAACATAGAGTTTAATATTCTTCCCATGGAGATATCAACAGTTCTTGGATACCTGTCATGATCATAGCGGTATTAGATGACCAACTTTTTAAACAAAAGAAAAAGTAGTCATTAAATTCCAGGATATCCTTGAAAAATATTCCAAAACCGTTGAAGTCACCACGTGAAAAANACCACGTGAAAAAAAAAAAAAACTAAACGTTTCTACTGAATAAATATTTGATTTATCTTAAATGAAATTTTTTTTTGATATAAGAATTACAAAAACACTAACCTTTACTTACTTCCCATACATTTCCACCTTAAAATTACATCACTGGACCTATGAGTATATGAACATATTTTAGATACTTTTTAATTGCCTTCCTACTTCCTACCATAATCCTTCTATCCATACAAATAATATGTAATATCAACTAATTTGGCAAAGTTGAATTTATTTAGAATGCTATCACGTCCCTAACATGTCATCAAATATAGTAAGTTTATATTATTAACACTTAATATAAAAAAAATTAACCAAAAAATAAGGTGGATTAATTTGAATTATATTTCAACCATACCTAACTATCTTAAAATATCCAACATTGAAATACGCAACCTAATTGCTTGGTTATTAATTCTATGAATCTTGAAAAAAATATCTATATTACACAATCGTTGTTATTAGTTTAAGAATTCCTTGAATTATATCCGGCACGATAACACCATATCCAAATGAAACCCCTGGGAGATCTAGCAATGTAACCATTAATTAGAACATCTCTTTCCATGCAATCGTTTTACTACTCCCCTTCCTCTCCTCTCCGAGTACCATAATTAACAATATTTACTGCCAAACACATTTCCCCCCTCTAACACATACATACCCTTTTCCTCCCCTATGACCTCAGTTTGAGTAGGGATTGGTTGTTAAAACCTTGTTAATATTAATTTTAACTGCTCTTTATCACTAATTCAAACATTTTAATTATGTCTATAACAGTGCTTCATTGGGGCTTGTTTCCTTTGTGTGTGGTTTATTTGTTTCTAGTGGGCAACCCTCTTGAAATGACTATTTTAAAATAAAACATTATCCATAGTGTGTTCCAAGTTTCTGAACCTCTTCATATTAATTATACAGTGTTAGAGAACATATACTACGGCCAAAATTATAATCTGACTTAGAAGGTCCAAAATATATTTCAAATTAATTTAAATATAAATATGACCACAATAATGATATTATCCAAATAAAAGTGCCATGTGCTTTAGTAAATAAGAAAGGATTTTAATAAATTAAAAACAATACTTAACTATAAATTTGGTCTTTTGATTTTATAAATCGGTAGTTACAAACCTTACTTTTATTGAATGTCATGATAAAAATATCATATTAAATGTGGTCTTCCCCTAACACATTTTTGAAAATCGAATGCTTTCACTAGTTAATTGGAGTGTTTCTCGCTGAAATTTCTTTTTTAAAATTATATGAATAAAGGATCAATTTAAAGTGACCCCTTAAGGATTCTTTTTTAAAAATTGGATGCCTCTAGAAGCCATTTAGAATGATATTCGCCTGGATTTAAAAAAAATTAAATGCCTTTGGAGCTATTTGGAGTGTTCCTTCCCTGGAAAAGTTTTGAAAAAAGAATGCCTCTGTAAATATTTTGAAGTTACGAGGCCATCTTTAAGCTTAATAATAAAAACTAAGGAAAATTTTGGCACAATCCCTTCGCCCATGGTGATCAGGATAAGCACAGCTTGTTAAAACTGTGCGTGTGGTGTGCTCTTATCCTCACAGTCCACATTTGAAAATTCATTCATAGGATACGCTCTAAATACCTACCATGGGCATGCATTTCTGTTGCTACTTGACCAATGAAGGTTGTACTGAATGTTGAGAATAATAATTATTAACAAGTAGAGTTTAAAACTTACTCTATCTACCTAGCAACGTTCAACATTCTGCTGAAAACAGACTGAAGTCAGCAAACCTAGTACAAATTGACTTATCCTAGGATATAACATCCACAAACCCTAGTAGTATGAATTGTGATACCTGGTTTATGGGGAAAACCCGTACGCTAATATTAGAACCATAATTATTTTAAGGAAATGCACAATTAATCAATTAGGATATGCTCCATATAGCTAAAGATTGATTCACGCGTTTGCCGAATATTGAGAGCAGAATCTTGCTGAAAAGTATGTTGACCCATAATGCTTTGCAAATCACACTTTAAACAGCTGATTATTAATAAATTTGATTTTATAGTGTACAAAAGTATATTTTATATTGGTCACTATCGATGTTTTATAGTTATTAAGATGTGTAGTGAAACAAATGAATATATCGAGAACGACACACATGCTTTTCATTTAACGAGTTAATTCAAATAATTTCACAACAATAAACGCGCTTGTATGTTGTATTTAGATTTGTAGGTGCATGCCTGTATAGATTTGGTTGGTTTGGGCGCATGCGCACTGATTGAGGGTGTTGGATCTGGAATTTGATTGGTTTTCCCACGTAGGTTTAATGAAGAAGCGCGGACAAAGCTGAGATGGCTTCTACAAGTGCAGATTGACCAACACTGTTTGCACTGATTTCTTGCTATTGGCTTATAGCTCGTCAAGTGATTTCATTTCCGTTTTGCTTTGCTTTTTCGGTGAAAGTATGAATTCATAATAACTCTAGCTCATGACGGAGATAGCCCAAATAATATTTGAGTTTCGTGAAAACGTTTTTTTTACTGTGTTTTAAAACCCATTTGGGCTATACGTTAGTTGAATATGGATGAGAAATGTATAGCTTTATATTAAATGTACCCTCATTTTCGTGGAGGGTTGGTGAAGAACCATTTAACATATTCAATACACCCGACCGGAATTTGAACGTCGATAACTCTGTCACCGACAATCTAGTCCAACATTAGAGTGATGCGTATGGCCATTCGACCACCGATGTGGGTGAGGAATAGTAGTCTATGAACCACGTCTTCTTACTAGTCCAGTACGAGGGATGTTCAATTCAAAGGTGGTACACACTTTTGCGTGAAACCATTTGAGGAAAAAAAACCTTCTCACTATAACCACTTTGGAATCAAATTTCACTCTCCTCGCCACCGGGTAAACTGACATTGTGAGATAGAAGTACTTGTCCATTTGCCCAGAGGTGTGGATAAAATTTTTGTCAGTAAAATATACCATCGACATTATTAGGTCATCATTCTTGCGATTGCTTCGCTGCAGCTCTCCACTTTTGTCTATCCTGGTACAAATTTTTTACATCTTTGTACCTTACTCTGCCAACATTGTCCGCTATCTGATTTATGTACTTGTCTTGGTCTTGGTCTTTCTTCCTTTTCCATCTTCCTCATGTCTCAGTAAATGGCCTACTATGTTAACTCTTCTTTGTTGTATACCTTTTCAAAGTTTACTATCTTTACTTGCTTTTCTTATAACCTTGTATACCAAATTATAAAATATATCAAAGTTATCGAAACTTCCTGGCGTTTAGAAACGGCGTGTTTCAGTACTAAAACGCAGGGCTGAGGGCTCTCACAGTAGCGTCAGTCAGAGGGAAATACGGGTTCGACCACCAGAAGGCATGGGTGGGGGTTGGGCGATGTGGTTTTGGTGTAGGGGATGGGTAGTGTGGGAACTGGGGGGAGGGTGGGGCGGCAGAGGGTACTGTCATGTCGACCAGCACCGTAAAGTTGCCATGCCGCAACACCGTCGTGCAACAGGTTGCTTGTTACGTGCTGTACTCCTTGCTTGTGGCGACTCCCCCAGGAGTTCCAGGTTTGCGTGACTTGTCCAATCAGAAACTTCAATTTGTGTCTCTCGAGCCCTTACTCTCTAGACACTTCTTAAAGTGTCAACATGGCACGGAAATACTTATTTACACTTATACTGTGTTTAGATAATCCATATACTTATTTTGGTAGGAAGATGATTATTTACTCAAATAATATTACTATATTCATACACAAGTCATGTTATATGTAGCTATCACTTTTGAGAATTATTATCAACTAGCTTTTACCCATCGCGGCTTCACCCGCAATAATTGATAAATCTTTTAATTTTTAACTAAACTGTTTTGGTCATAAATCAAACTTTATTTTTTTTCAAATATCTATGCGTTTTTCTCAGCTTTAGCTGTAAATAATATTTCCGTATTATGCTATCTTTACTTTAACATTTTAATTATAATCACATTCATATTTACTCGTAAAATTAAAATCACAATATATCTCTTATCTCTTACATTCTCTTGTATACGAAAAGTTTAAACATTAGTATTGTAAAATTGATGTAAAATCAAAGGTTGGGAA
Organism: Timema bartmani; assembly: GCA_902151455.1. Lineage (NCBI taxonomy): Eukaryota > Metazoa > Arthropoda > Insecta > Phasmatodea > Timematidae > Timema > Timema bartmani. The sequence continues at coordinate 360,424 of CABFWB010000205.1, forward strand.
TAGTCCTATGTGTTATTCCAGGACATACTCTACCTACGTACAAAGTTTCATTCGAATCTGTTTAAGCAGTTTTGGCGTGATTGAGTAACAAACATCCAAACACACAAACTTTCGCATTTATAATATTAGTAATATACATATATAATAAAACAAATAATATAATAATAGGGTATACATTTTGGCTACAGAAAGCGTAAACTGTTAAGTTAAACCATTAATTTTAAAAAAATTTGGAGCATGACTAGGCTGATTTTATCAAACATACAAACCAACTGAATCCTAGAAAATACACAACACCCAGTACATCAGCTTCTATGTTTTTAATTTTAATTTTAACTCTGTGCCATACAACTCGTTAGGATTGGACGCACATGTACTAATTACGCAAAAATGTGAGCAATGAGGAAGGATTACTTAAGAGAATGATATCTACAATTGTGTGGAGGGAGAGTGTCAAAGTCATTCAGTAAAAAAAAAAAATATCGGTAAATCCAACCAAGATTCAAAATCCTATTTTTCTATATCGGCAGTACAATCTATTGCTAGAGTTACGTCTTAGGGTCACTCAACCATCGAAGCGGATTAAGCTCTTAGTTTATTACAATGAAAGGATAAGATCCATTAATTGTATTGATGACAAAGTTTTTGGCATGCCGGAAATATAATCTGGAACCCTTATTTTAATAAATAGTTACACCACTAACTGAGTTAAAGTTTTTGACTTAATTTGGTTTATATTTATAGTAGTTTCTCTTGAAACACTATATAAAACTAGCCTATATTTAATGTATACTTTTTTGACATCTATTAATATGTCACTGGTCTATCAAGTCCAAGTCATGTGTAGTGACCGTTCATCTAACCTTGACAGAAATGGACGGCTTTTGCTAAATATATATGTATGTATTATCAATTAATTGTCTATTTTGGTTCTTTTGGGCATGGTCTCTTAAGCAAGCGTTCAACTAAAGAGCTCTTTAAATCTCGTTGCTATTCTTTTCACGAATTAATTAATTCAAGAAAACCCGAGTGACTCAATTATGATCCAAAAGGGGAATAATTGCGTCGTATTGAATATTCATTATTTAAATTTAATTGATTCCCCATTTGTATCCATGGTGCAATGCTGCTTTTTAACATTGTTCGTCTCAAACCTTTGAAAATAATAAAAGCTTGAGTTAGGTATATCAGTGAAGTGAAAATTAAGAGGAATATATTTTTTTTAGCACGTTGGCAGAATTATTTTTTACAAATATAATAAATAATAATTGAAAATAAAGCCTAAAAATTTCATGCAAAGCAACAAATATTCTACCATAAAAATGTAAATTTAATTAAATAAAATTATGTATGAACTCATTTAATTTTTCTCTCCACTGCGGCTCTCTACCCATTAAGCTATAGGGCCTACACACATATATTTTGGTTGGTTAGTTTATAATGATTATAAAAGGAATTTACTAAATAAAAAAATGACAATATTTCTGCTTCAACCAACTTTGTAAAAACACATTCCTAACTTTATTAGTTCAGTTCCGTGGTCAGTATTACCATTTTTCTTAAGCTACCCAATTTAAAGTTAAAAAGCTTAAGCATGTATGTATTTTATATTATTTGTATTAATTATATTTATATATAGTATTTAGACTCATAAAGATCTCCACACACCAACGCGGTGGCGGGCGCGGTGGTGATCACGGTTGTACACACAGAAGCGATCAGTTCGCAGCTCAGATCCTACAAAGACATCACACAATATGACGGTTTTAGGAAGGCCATGATTCTAACCACTCACTTTAATTTGAGAACTGTGATAATATCCTCATATAATCATATCGAAATTTTAAAAGTATGCGAGTCTGTCCGTAACAAGCAAACTAATCTTGGAATAGTTAGGATGCAAATAAGAGGCTTGTATAGGATGTGGATGGAAAGACACACACACACATTAGCAAATTATATGAATACATATATATAATTTGCTAACGGGATCTAATTATATATATGAGTTAGAGAATGTCTACCTGAAAAATTTAGGTTTCCTAGGTCGACTAGACTTGGAGATTTTTTCGACTTTGGTTTTTCGAGAACCCGCCTCCCCCTACACACACATTATAGGGGTCCCCTATGGTATTTTGAGTTACCAAGTTTTCTTAAACCATTTTCCATAAGGGTTTACCTGCCATCAAAATTTCAGCTTCCTATATCTTCTGGGCTTCGAGATTTTTTCAACTGGGATCTTTGGCTAATCCCCCATTTTGTGATTCCCTTTAGAATTTTGAGTCATTAAGTATGCCTAGTCGTATGTAGCTTCACAATTTCAATGATTCTTTCAATAACACAACTCAGTGTTAGTGACGCGGGCAGTGATCAAATTCGACATGCAGAATCTGACCGTAACCGCGAGGTAAAACGATGCACAGTCCACAATGTTGCCCTCCAGTTCGCGTCGGTGTATGCACGTCCATTAGATAACATAGGTTCCATTTGACCACCACTTTTCCCGCCACCGCATCCACTACCGCATTGGTGCGGAGACCTTTATAAGTTACTTTATCCTGTGCTCTCCAAAATGCCAAAACAATACATTCCAATTAAATTGGCATGTCATTTTACTCAACTACAGGTTCATACATAATGTATGTATATACTCATTTCTAATCCATATACAGTCGCTATAAAGTAGCTATTTATTTAATTAAACTTGATTATTATTAAATACAAGCGGACCCGACGGACGTTATCCTGCCCGAACGTTGGCTTTTCGTTTGGGTAGCATAATTGATTTCGATAATAAAACAAATACTATGTGATCATCACAATTACAAACTCACAATGAACTCCAATTAGTGAGTTACACAAATATTACAAATTCAGTGTTTGTCAAGAAAACATACAAAATTAAACATTTTTTTCATTTTTGGCATTTCGCCCACAACTCCACAAATATCAACTGTATCGAAAAAAAAAAAAATTGAGGTTACATATTCTGATATGCAAAAATTTTTTTAAAAAAAATCCCCCCAAAAAAAATTCCCTAAAAAATCAAAAAAATCCTAGAACCCGATTGCAGCGCCACCTACCGGGTCCAATTGTGAATCTAAACCATCCACGGACCCAATCAAACACACACCAAAAAATTCATCAAAATCGGTCCAACCGTTTAGGAGGAGTTCAGTGACATACACACGTACAGAAGAATTATATATCATCTCCAAATCTGTCAAGGTTTGATCCAACTCAGCTTTAACAAACTCGATTAAAATATTTATGCTTAAGCTAGCTTGGCTCAACCAAAGTCAAATTAAAATTATATAACTTGACAAAACTCAACCAGTTGAGCTTATTTCAACCAATCGCAATTGTATTTTACTGAACCTCAATATGTTGACTTAAATTTACTTATTAGATTCGATGTGACCAAACACAAAAATTTATACTAACATGAATTAACACAGCATAATTTGAATTAACTCGGGGCGATGGGGTATTAAATATACGTGTAATTAATTTAGTTTTCTTAACTGTAAATAATTAAAATAATCTTTGAAAAAATACAGATAACAACGGACATAAATAAAATACAAAATATATTATCAGTGCCAAATATCTGTCACAAAATTTCATACACGCCCATAAAACTAGACTTGAGACTAATACTCTCAACTATGGCCCCACGGTCTAAGGCGTTAGACTTGTTTGCCATCTTCGAAGGTTTTTTTTTTTACTTTTGATTAAGCACAGGGTTTTAGTGTTTTTTTTTCACCTTCTCACCTCTCTAATGCCGATGCACTTCTTATCAATTATCACACTAATCCCTACCACTTATATTTAATCGTTCAATAACACATTTATTAACGTTCTAGTAAAATAACAAAATAAACTAGTCAAATGTCGTACGAATGATATATTTTTTCAAAATGTGGAGCGCATAGAAGTTATATTTCCAAATCTTTAAATAAATGAAGATAGAATTATCTTGGCTCTCGGATACAGCAGTCATTGGCATCATATTTCAACTAATTTAAATATAAAACTATTGGTTGGATCAAAATAGTTACTCAATTTTTCGAATGCATAATAAATTATAAAGGTTGACTTCTTAAAAATAACATTATCTGGAATATCAGAAGTTTCCATCAAATACATCATTCATTTATTTATTGTTTACACATAATTAATTTACTTTTATTTTATTTCAAATTAAATTAGAAATAAATCTTAATTTGAAACTAAAAAAAAAGTTCCCTCTATTGGGAGTTTAAGTTTGAAATTTGTTTTTTGTTGGGGTTAAGGGATAGAAACCAGGTAGGATTTGCGAAAAGTGGTCTTGTCAGAAACAAGTGAACATGTTTGTGATGTCAACCCTTGAGGAAAGGCGTAAAACCCGGAGGTTCAACACTTGGCTCGTGTCTGAGGTTGCTCTAGTTCCCCACCCCTCAAACCCCCCCACAACCCATCATTCCCTTCCTCACTCCCCTCATGTCTTGACGTGTCACTTTGAGACACCGCGGCTCCACGCAGTTTACCTCGTGGCACCCTACCCGCCTTCCTGCCTGCTCTCAAACTTCTTACCTACCTACCTACTACTTCCTCCTTCTTCCCCCGACAAGAACAAGACACCAAATGGGTATTCCCGACACACTTTGTTGTAGTTTAGCTCGGAAACTAGATACTTCCGTCTTGATTATCGGTACGTTTCAGGTTAAAGTTGGATACATACAAATTGGCATAGCAAGTTTTTGGTAGGAATTACCTTTTATAAAAATAAAATCTTTTGACAGCCAGCGTTGATAACATGTTGATACATTATTAGTGTTATTATACAGGTATTTATGCTATAAATTAAAGCTAAAGATCTCTTGACTTGACGTATGAAAGTGTGAAGGTAGATTTAACATGTATATATCAAATAAAGCTCTCCCTATTAAAATTGAACTGTGCCTACAGTTAAAGAATATTCAAAACCGCGCACAGATATATTATAAAATATAACTAAATACATAATAGTATTACGTACGAAACTATTAAATTTAAATAATAAAGTGAAAACATACTAAAAATAACTTAATAAAGTCCATAAACCTGTTTCATAATGTCACAAGTAGGATATATAAATATAAATAAGCATATTATCTTGACTATTTTATTACTATGTTGGTATACCTAAAATATCAGCCAGTATCTTGTGCGTCACCTCTAATTATTTCAACGGCGGTCCGCTCACGGTGCTACTGTTTGCTATCAGGTTTATGACGCGTCCGTGATTAGTCACTGGAAGCGTATCATGCTAGTCGCCGGGCTACCTTGGCCACAAAAAAATCAATTAATATGAATAAATAAATTTATTGAACATGTAATGTATTATTAAAGTTAAATTTCTTTTGACATTCTGTACAACGCCATACATTTTGTTGCACTTCCTTTGCCGCGACGAATAATCTGCAGTTTGTGTTTTTATCATTCTAAGGATGAATTCAAAATTTGCTTTGGCTACGTCATATTTTATATCTATAATAATAATAATAATAATAATAGCAATAGCAATAGCAATAACGAGCCAAATCCTCCTCGGCACTCGAGTCACTAGACGTTAACACATTAACTATTCTAGAAGACTAAAGAAGGTGTTTGCAAACTAGATAATATGAAACTGATTGCAATTCCACCACTTTCATGTAGCCCCATGTGCCAAACATAAGTAACAGTAAGTTACTGACAAATTCATGATTTAAATTACTAACTAGTCCAATCATAGTTAAGTAGCTTCGTGGACGAAAGGCATAACTATAAATTTACCCACATGGTTTGATCTAAATTGTTTACTTCGGCTCCCTTTACGTAACTGCGGGTTGAATTCATATAAAATCTACCTCCTTACCCCAACCTCATGAGCTAGTTTAAAATGGCTAGCTTAATGAGTAGTAAAACGTAGTGAAAAAAAATTCCCAGAAACTACGCAATTTATCGATATTATATCCAAATCACATTGGATGAATAAATTAAGATAGAAACATTATTTAAATGCTATCAATCATAGTTTATTTTTAGTTATTAATATATTTCCTGAAATTTCATCTTTATTTAATTGTAAAACGAGCACATTTGTGAATTCTTAACCATTGAATATATTACGTTGGGGTTTGAAGTGAAAAGTGCCAGTAAATTTAAATTTTATGCAAACACTTACATTTATAAGAAACCAATTAAGTGGATGTAATTTTTTTAATCCGTCACGATCATTACATTAATATTATTTAACTTAATTAATGCGAGCTATAGTTGATATCAAACTTTGTTACCATTCTACATTTAAAAAACTAGTATTGAACGTTGGATTTTAAGTGTAATATTAAATATTTATTTTTAGCACCGCGTCTTACTACCCGTTCGGGTTATACGCTTAAGTACTAATTACGCTAATGGATTAGGAATTGGGAGGGTTGAATTTAGAGGTAGTGAACCCACATTGGCGTTGAGGGAGAGTGGAAAACCATTTAGGAAAAACCACCCCCAGTTCACCCGACCGAGATTCGAACCTTGATCTCCCCGTCCTCGGTGGTCGAGCTGAACACGACTGGCGCGTTAGCCAACTAAGCCACCGAGGCGGGTAACTGTAATATTAAAGTTGCAAATGCTTGACACACGAGTTTCTACCACGATTATGTCAACGCTTCGAACCATGCATACTCACTGATTAAGCACGTTAACTCTTTGTAGCCGTCATATCTCGTCCTTATCCTTCCCTGGAGGATTGCCTGGAGAAACAAGGGAAGGTGTCTTCCAGGCTCGAGATGTGACTCATCAACTACAACCTTTGCGACTGCAGCGCTCCGCGGAATGTCATGAATTCAAATTACGAGACGGAGTGTGTTTGTAAAACCTTGACGTGAGATACAATCTTGTCTTTGGTGTCTATTGCACCAGTGTTCAGAATTCGCAACTGTGTTTTAACTCTTTAGGGTGGGGTGGTTGGTGGTAGGGAGGTGGAGGGAGTGTGCCTTGAAAAGACAACAATGACACTTTTGTCATGTTAGGTCGCTCATAATGAATCTCTAATTATAGGAGATAAAACAGCACACCCACCAAGATGTATAAATTTACAGGCTTATCACGCATCTGGAGAAACTTCGAAAATACAGGGAATTTTTTTCTTCTGGACAAATCGGGTATTTAACACCAAAAAACTTAAAATACTACTGGTATATTGGTAAATTTGTAACATTTAACTGCAAGATTAAAGTAATGGTCCTTTGAAATTAAAAAAATAGTGAACTGAAGATTTAGAAATAATGTCTCTAATACATTATTTATTATCTCACCCGTTCCACCTACCCCCCTCTTTAACCACCTAAAAACTTTGGTTTAAATGGCAACTATATATATACAGTCTATATTTCCATAGCAAGACCATATCATCCTGTTCTAAGCACTAATGACATGCCCTCACACTTGTCACTTTAATGGAGAGCTAAATTTTATTTCTCTTTACTATTATCTAAAATAGTGTGTCTGGAAAAATGTATATTTGTGATTTTTATATACTTTTTTTTTTAGCGGTAAAGGGGTCATAGAAAAAGTATTTCCGCTTCCCCAGCTAAATATGGAGTTAAATCTAAATAATTTACGTGATAGTTCTATTTATTATCCAGCCCACCGTAATCTGTGATAATTGATTATCTTAACAATATCATGGGCATACAACTTCTCACTATGTAACCTCCTCCCATTTCCACTATCTTAATTCCTTTTTTTTACTAAAGTGTCATAAAAGTGTGTGTGTTAACTTATCGACATATGTACAGAACTGTGCTTGTAAGCAATGACGTATGGGTGAGCGGGGGAGGGGTGTGAAGAAGGGTACTGACCGTATTCCAAAGTCGCCTCCCCTGTTTCCAAAAATATAACAACATGGCGCCGCAACTAGAAGTAGGAAAACAATACTCCACAGTACATTACAACTTACGAAAAGTTCAAACAAACCAAAACAAAATTCAAACTATTGACGATTTTTTTAACATTGTTTTAATACAAAATTCACAGACCGGGCGAAAAATTTGAACTAAAGACAATTTCGAATTATGGAAGCTCGAATTAGTCAGGTTCCACAGTATGTGTGAAAATGTTCAAAGCATTTGATATGGAGGTCAAATATTGAATTCCAACTAGGAATACTAAAGGTATATTTTCCTAATTGGTTTCATATGCACACTCCACAAAAATGTAAGTATATCTCCTTAAAATTTTATAATTATCATTCCTAACTTAATAGTGTAAATAATAATTATATAATGGGTACATGGCTGCCACACACCTGGACAACCGGTATGAAACAGATACTTTTTTGTGTCCGGGAAAAAAACCCGGGAAAACAGGAAACTTTGCAACATCTAATAAAAAAATACGGGAATATTTGTTAATGTAGAACATTTAACTGAAAACTTAAAATATTAGGTTTTTGGATGTATGGAACAGTGAACTGAAGAATTGAAGCACGCTGATTCAAACGTGTCCCACTACTCCTTAATCAAGCGTTGCGAAGTGACAGAATATGTGTTTCCTCATCATCATGTTTTAAATACAAGTTACATGACTTCACAGCTCGCACACACTTGGTCAGTTTGATGTGAAATTAAATTTTATTGCTCTTTCCTTCAATCTTAGCTCCCTGTAAAAATGAGAATTCCTTCTGGAAAACCTGGAAAACACAGGTAATTTGGTAACAAGAAAATATTGTTAGCCCTGGGATAGTCAGACGTAATACTAGTTGAAGAAAGATCATCTACTTTTAAACTCAATTAGCCGAGGTGCTTCAATGGACGATCACCTTCTGGATCACCTTCTGGAGAACCTGAAAAACACAGGTAATTTGGTAACAAGAAAATATTGTTAGCCCTGGGATAGTAAGACGTAATACTAGTTGAAGAAAGATCATCTACTTTTAAACTCAATTAGCCGAGGTGCTTCAATGGACGATCACCTTCTGAGATCACCTTCTGGAAAACCTGAAAAACACAGGTAATTTGGTAACAAGAAAACATTGCCAGCCCTGGGATAGTAAGACGTAATACTAGTTGAAGAAAGATAATCTTTTCAATTTAATTAGCCGAGGTGCTTCAATGGACGATCCCTAGCTATATAACATGATTAGTAGAATTTCGGTGGATTACCTTAAATCTTTACTTTCCTCTTTTATTAGTTACATAGTTTAATATCGTTAGCAAAGATTACGATTACAACTAACAAAATACAATCTTGATTTATTTAGGAAGCTCATTGAAAACCAAGAATGGTACTTAAATCACTTTCACGTATTCTTACTTCAGGTCATGTGAATTATAGCTGTCACTTTTTATATTTATTATCAATACCTATAAAATAACAGTAATAAAAGTGTAAACAATTTTTCCTATAAAGTGCATTCTTATCTGTTACCAATTTCAAAAAAAAAAGTTTATCTTACCACACTTTTAATTTGTGTGGGTTTTGTATGAACACCTGAAAAAATAGTACAAATATATATATAGCCAAACTTTCTCAAGTTATATAGCTATTACTTACAAGCTAACTATATATATATATATATATATACATACATACATACATATATATTTTAAGGAGCTAAGTTCGTTTTCTTCTTATAGACAGGGTCAGTTCGCTGTAGTGAAGATTTCTGACCAAGTATCATAGGGTCTGGCTGGATATGTGTAGCGTGAAGAGGGTTGCAGCAAGTGTGTGACGCTAGGGGGTAGGACACTTCACCCCTTGTGGGACATGATGAGGGTGTGTACTGCATAATGTACCAGTTGTAACCTCCCCCACTCCTCCCTCCACAAAACCACCACTGACCAAATGGTCGGAACCCTCTGTGAGTGTGTGACTTGCATGGACAATGACTTTTTGTACACACCGGTCTAACAAACATTGAGCGCGGGGGAAATGTGTTGGTTTGTAAGCGGACCAGTTCATACCGTGACACGAACATGAACTTTTCAAACAATATACTAAATTTATTGAAAAGGTTATGATAAGTTAAAATATAAAACTTAATTACTAAGCTTAGATGATGCAATACCAATTTTTTGACAGTTTATTTTGTAACTAATATTATTATATAGGTATTACAAAGGGTGACTAAGTCAAATTAAAAGTAGTTAATTTATGATTAAATAAAATTGAATAATCTTATCATGAAATTGATCTAGAATAAATGGCTAAATTCCAAATGTTTGAGGGATAGTGTTTATTAGATGAATATAACAAAATTGAATGGGCAGCACCACACATTTGAAACATATATAATACAATTTAAATTTAAAAGTAAAATTTATTTAAATATTTAACATTTATAAATTTAATGCATTTTAATGAACCATACAAAATTTCTTTATAAATGTATATTCCTATCTTAAAAATCAATTTAATATTAATTTAATTTATTAATTTAGTATTTATAAATGTTTATTCCTACCTTAAAAACCAATTTAAATTTAATTTAATTTAATAATTTGGTACTAAACAATTACAATAAATTTAAGTCAAACGTTTATAAATAAAACAAATAAATAAATTAAAATAAGCTGAGCTTAATATTGAAAGGTAAGTCGAAAGCAAGATTTCTATAAGAAAAACACAAAAGGGAGAAAAATATCTGATAGAAAAGTAGTCAGAAGAAGATACGAAAATTTTTCTAAGACAACTTTCTTGCTTTTCCAAATCATAGGGTTTAGTGTTGAACACTAAAATGTTTTTATTTTGTCATTTTCAAATCTACATCTCAATAAAAAAAATTTAGGGATCTCAACAACTTAATTATAACATCTGTAACCCTGTCATTATATCGTCCATAACTTAAATTATTCATAGTATTCAAACGTCAACTAATTTGAACTACAGTTGCTATATTTTTTATATTAACATCAAAACCAATAAAATAATAAAAATAATATTAAGTTAATATTATTATTTCTAACTGCCAAAATAATTATTTTTATGTTTTCTTTAGGGTTATGTCTACCTTTTTTTTTACTTCAGTCTTACATAAAACATGTATTTGGTGATACATTATTGACCCTATTCTTGAGCCTACAAAAGAACCAAACATTTTCGCCATGGCAGATATACATATGAACACGGATCTCTAGAAAGTTTATCTGCGTCTCACGCGAAATATTATGACGTCCGCAGGAATGGAATGGCCTGTCATCTGCGTTCAGATTTATGTTCAATTGTGTCGCCTGAATACGCTATGGCAGTAAAACGCCCGCCCCCAACCCTTCAAACTGGAAGATAGCGTGAGCTATATATATTTTTAATGCGTGTATGATAGTAGTTTGCCTGCTTCGACGTGATGAATTGTTTCGACTGCAAATGTTCCTTTGTGCCACAATGAATGACGATATAAGAATACAATGTTTTAAATTATTCTGGTAAAGCTTTGTATGAGCGATTCAACATGGGAGTCATCGGCATTTTGGATCCACTTCTTGAAGGAGAGAGTAAACCAAAATTAAAGACTAACGCTTACCCCCTTGTGATAATTAACGCTTGTACTTAACTCAATTTCAATTACTTAGTTGACCCGCTTCGGTGGCTGCATGGTCTAAGACTTTTACGGCATCACCCTTGCAATATACTGGCCTTTCGATGAGGTGTAGATAAGGGTTGGAACCCAGGTCGAGTGTACTGAAGATGGTATTTCCTAAATGGTTTTCTAATCTTCTTCCACGGGAATGAGGGTACATTTATTCCTAAATTTAAGTTTCCTCATCTCTGATACATTAACGTAATTAGTGCATATGCGTATAATCTGAACGGGTAGTAAGACACGTTGATAAAAACTACTAAATTTTATGAATATATTTATAAATTAATTAGATATAACATGCAATTAATACCGTTATGAGTATGACTTTGATTCATCCTTTAAAAAAAGTAAATGGTACGACACAGTCGCACGAACTTTTTCATATTATTTATTATAGTTTTGAAAAAAAGTTTAAAAAAATGTTTTCAGTAAATAACCCTTTATTAAATTTATTCATAAAAATAAACGTTTTACAATAAACAACACAATTCAAACTATTGATTTATAAAGTTTTAAACAGATTGTTTTAAAATTTTTATAAAATTTAAAATTTTCAAAAATAAGCTATTTATATATTACTGTAATCACACGGCCTAAAATAGAGGCGAGTGTTGGTTTGATATCATTGTGATCTGGATTGAGAATTACCAAACGAGTATTGCAAGGTGTTATAGTTAGCTTGTAAACGATTAGAACATATGCCCTGACAACATAAACAGTGTGTCAGCATTCCTCACGGTAAACCAGGCCAGAAGGCAGAATAAAAGGTAGTGTATCCCAGCTAACAGGGCTGACTAATCATCATCGAGTCTAGGGTTTTACTCCACCCATTTTTGGGGCTACGCGGGCTAGGACGCCAGAACATCACTTCCTGTATTGGAGGGCTAACTTTTGAGCCCAGGGTACTGGAGTTCATCAACTGTGTAGGATGAACTAGAGGTCAGTCAGGACATTGGTTACGCATTCCTCACATATTTCGTTCTGTCACGAGCTCCTAAGTAATTCTATTAAGTTTTTCCAAATCTTCTAATAATTATAATCAACATAACATTCTTTAATAGAGCAAGGTAGTACAATAAAACCATAAAAACCTAAGCCAACCATAAAAACCCAAGCCGAACGTCAATTACGAACCCACACAATCTCCCCCATCCTCGGACGCAACACATACTGACAGTATTGACCAACATTATGGAAGTTATAGGATGGTGACACTACCCTAAAATTATATGTAATTTGTAAAAATATGAGCGTATTATTATTTACCATTAAAAAGTATTCCCAGATACCCATTTTAAACTAAATATTTATGGTCAATTTCTAAAAATATCATGTTTTCTATAATTTTTCATAAGTAAACTACCTTTTAATTAATTCATTTAAGAAATAAAGATAAATTGTTCCTCATCATATACAATAGACCCCCAATACCAATTTGAACGAAATCATATGTAAAAAACTTAGCAGATATCCAATTTGGACCAAATCGCTAGAGCCAGTTTATCTTAATAAGTATACCGTTTTGTTTGTCATGTAAAACTTCCCCGGGTGTATAGTCCAATTGAACTTGTTAGAACTATTTTTAAAATATATCTTTCTTTCGAAAATCGCTCATACGTGAACTCTCCTTTAAATAAATTTGACCTAAAAACAGGTGTAGGCATACAGTGTTATTTGATAGATATCAATTATAAACAAAATCTGCAATTTTTTTATAATTCAAATTGTAAAAATTATTCATCAGTAAACCAGCCTTAAATAAATTTTTATGCTAAAAGCAGTATACAGTGATATTTGTAAAACACTGCCAATATATCCGTTTAAAATATCTAAACTGTTTGTAAAATCAATCATTAGTAAACTACCCATAAATGAATATTTACCCCAAAACAAGTAAATAGTGTTATTTTTCATGTCAAAAACTGCCAGGATATACATTTAGAACCAAATAAATAAAGCCAATTGTAAAATATTAAGTTTTTGAAAAGTATATCTCCAGTAAACTACCCATAAATGAGTTTTATCCACAAAACAAATATATGTTATTATGTTTCATACCACACAATACCCAGATATACGACTTACACAAAATCGTTAAAGACATTTTGGAAAAATTTGGAATTTCAAAAATTCACTTATTAGTAAACTACCCTTAATTTGAGGGCTGGGCTCAAAATAAAAAAATTATCCTGAGGTATAACCCTATAAAATCTATATATCAAGTTTGAACAAAATCCTTCTAACAGTTACGGATCCGTGGCCATAGACAGACAGATAGACAGACATACATGAGAACAGACAGAATTGTAAAATACAATTTTGGGTTCGAGTTTACATAATCTCGAGATTGATTTTTCACGATTACAACACCTTCTCTTGATATGAAAAGTAATATAGAGATAGATACATGACGTAATCAAGCGTATTACTTGTCCTCTCCATGATAACATAAAACTAGTAAGTATGACAAAAAAATTTTTGGAATATATATATATGAATATAAATTAATTTCAACCTTAATCAAAATTAATCTCCAACATATTCAATCAACATGGTCTACTGCCAGCGTTGAATAAAATATACTTATAAAATTTATTTAAAGTGTAATAACTAGTATAAAAAAAATTCAATACATTTTCTTTAGTTATTAATTTTTACTTTCTTTCTTCTTTACAGATAGAGAAAGTATTGTGATCGTCAAAAAAATCGAACTCAGTATTTTGATGAATTTCGACGTTACATAATCCCCTGAATCCAAAAAAGTTGTTTTTGAATTTCCGTATATCTGTCTGCCCGTCTGTCTGTACCTGTACTATTTTACCGATTAGGCTGAAACTGGGTATCTTGGGTTTTCATAGGGTTGCCCCGAGGGGTTTTTAGAATTGTAAATCTAACCCTTAAATTAAGGGTAGTTTATTGAAGGGTGAAAAGAGAAAAATCGATTTTATCAAAATCGGCTCTAACGATTTTGATTAAATTTAATTTCTAAACATTCATTAATATTACAAACAAAATACATATATACATGTATATATATAATATATATATTATATATATGTATATATATATAAACTTTCCGAACACACAAGGCTAAGTATTGAGGCCGTCGAAAAAAATATAAACCGAGATGTTGATGGATATCGACGTTTCATGACCCCCCGAACCCTAAAAAATGGTTTTTGTAATGTCGTCTGTCTGTGTGTCTGCTTAACCCTAAAATTAAGAGTAGATTAATAAAGTGCGAAAAGAGAAAAAATTGACTTTCTCAAAATTGGCTTTAACGATTTTGATTAAAATTCGCATCTACGCGTTGATTCAGATTCTAAATAAAATGGCTATCCTCACTTTCCCATGAAAATTACTAATGGGTACTTTACAGAAGCGGAGATTTCCGTATCTTCGCAACTATCTAAGATACTAAATAACTTATCGTTGTAAAATTGTAGTACACTATTAAAAATCAAAAACTTGTATTTGAAAAATATTTTTATAAAACCAATAGTGTCTGAGATATGGTCGATATTAATACAATTTTGTGAGCTTTAGTTGTGAAGAGTTACTACTTAAGTGCTAACGCAATAAAACTCTAATGTTATAGAGGAAGTAAATATTAGCAAGTCTCTCAAACAGTTTATGTTCTTTATTCTTTAACCTCTTAGGGGAAATGTTTGTACTACAATAATCTATCTCTATCATTTTAGACTCAATAGTCAATATTTACTTATTTTATTGGTCAACATTTATAAATGAGGAATCATTGAATGAGTTTATTTTAGTAGTAAACTGTTTATTTTTCCGTTAGTACCAGCTTAAAGTGTGAATTGAGTTACTCTGTTCATTTTGTGAGACATAGGGTCGTATACAAGACCTAGAAGGAGTGCTGTTTGAGTGCTAAGTGAAGTGTTAATGATGTTTTACTGTATAGCTTCACTTCACCATCGAGGGATGAATACCCACAATGCTTCCTAAACTGCTTGATATTCGTATAGTGGGAGATTGGTCGGCTCCAGAGCTTTGATTATTGATACTGTCCAAGTCTCTACTAACTTTCTGACGTTATTTCTTAGTCGAATAACCGATCAATACTCTTAGCAATCAAATATCAGCACTAAAACTACACTAACACTAGCACTCATTCTCGTTCTTGTATTCATAGTGTTTATTTTTTAATCATGTA
Organism: Timema bartmani; assembly: GCA_902151455.1. Lineage (NCBI taxonomy): Eukaryota > Metazoa > Arthropoda > Insecta > Phasmatodea > Timematidae > Timema > Timema bartmani. The sequence goes on from CABFWB010000205.1 coordinate 376,188, forward strand.
CTATCATTTCTATAATATTCATTTATGTTTAAAATAAGCAGAAATAGCATTATATATATATATATATATATATATATATATATTATTTCAATAACAATACAATTACAGGTGTCCACAAAATATTCACCACATTTTAAGCCTTAATAAATCCATTCTCTTAATAGCTATCTTAAAATAGTGCGAAGTAGTCTACTCATTAATATAAAACGTCTTGAGTTGTGTTATTTCTACCTCAAATCCTTTTAGGAAATATCCTAAAATAACTAATTCCAAAGGATTGTAATAGAGTAAGAATGTATGGACATTTTGTATATATTGTTTTTCCACCATTAAGTATACCTACATTTAATTACTTATATTCATGTTCCCTAAATCAAACACGCTCAAATGCGTGTTAGTTAAATAAAACAAATAACTATGAACTTGGGACTTATTCAAAAATATTTATAAAACATTACTAAATACTACACATAAGAAAAGAAATAATATACTATGGCCCGATATATTGATCATATTATATAATTATAGCATTGGGATCAACTTCAACAAGTGTGAGAAACATTGTCTTAGAAAAATTCCATATTCTAATTACAATAGTTAAGTTTATTTACTACTCTCTGACTAATTTACTTTCATAATTATAGTGATATACATGGGTCAGTATAGCTTGACTGTTGGCTAAAGCTGTAGAGTTTTTTTTAGTGATATTCATAAATAAAACAATTTGATCAACGTGAGAAAAAGATACACCAAATATTAATAAATATACGTAGTTTTGTCAAAAATTAGAATCATGCTATTTTTTTAACCTCACGTTTGAAACCATTCCGACGTATTCTGGCAATATATTAGTACAGTAATCAGTTTAATTTTGGAGTATTTACTTACAAAATTCGTATTTTTGTTGAAAACGGGTAATTATTCTAAACCGGGAGCTTTCTCCGCCTGATTTTCCCGTCATTTACGCAATTACAAACTTATAAAGCTTTGTTTGAATATTTGTTGTCAAAAATACATCTATGCAGGCTGTTATTTAATGTATTTTTACTTTTAAAACGTAATTTTATCTAAGTTCATAAAATATACTCAAAATGGATTTATAGGAGAGATATTTTCATTTTGATTTATTTGTAGGTGGTTGGTGTAAGCTAAGTGTAAAATTTTGTGAAGCCCCTGAATTTATACTATATCATATACACACAAGCATGGCATGAAGTACAGAAGTGTATTAAATGGCGTTCTCAACAGAAAGATCTTCTCTCTGAAAACTTTACTTTTCTTTCATGTATCAACACTTGTATTTGAATAAGACTATTTTTATATAGTATGTATGAAAGAAGATTATGTTTTTATGTAATGAATAATAACTTTATAATTAATCGGTGAACCTCGATACAGCTAAAACTCAAGCCAATAGACGACTCTGGTTTTAATTTGGGATTTTCTTAGAAACCATTATTTAGGAACCAGATGTGTATGGAGTTTTTAAATGTGTTTTGGGAAATATTTGACATTAAAAGTTCAACACAAAATTCTTAGTTACAATTATCAAATGGAACATAAATTTAGTGGCAATTCTAGTATATATAAGATTAATTAACTGAAACTCGTCAAACCTTGCCAGAGATTTTGAATATATATGTCTTATTTTAAACAAATTGAGAATTTATACAAACATAATATAATAAGTAAATTATTATTTCTTTTTTTCCAAAGGCCAGGATATAAAACTTTCTGAGGAACTTTATTGATGTTATGTAGTTATGGTAAAATAAAGCGCATAAAAATCGAACATAAAAAGTGTTTAAAGCAAACTCATTATAATATTAAGTAGTACATATTGTAATATTAAGATAATTCTTCTATCAGGAAAAATTAATAATTTGTTAAACTTTTCTAGAAAATGTATCTAGTTGTGATTAATGAACAAAGATAAAAAAAATGGTTACAGGTGTTTCATAAAATATGGTTTAGGAAATGCCAGCGTCAAACTTAGTAAGTTTTTTGAGATAATTTAACTTTTTGAGAATCCTAAGTGTAAAAATAGATACCTAACTTAAGTGGAAGATAGATATATAGTATCAAATACTAGCTAAGGTTCTTAAGAAATATAAAAGTATAAAGGTATAGGATACAATCTGTATTGATTATTATTTTGTTTGCTTTGCGCCTCTATTTGGAAAGGAATATTTCATTAAAATTACAAAAAATACCAAATTAGGGAAGAAAATTATTTAATCGAGAATACAGTATACTTCAAATTAGAAAAAACCCCACAAAAAAACCTTAATTTCTCTACCTGTTAGTGACAGTTGGTCCATTGTCGTCCCTATTTTATGTCCAAACAAAACTTTTTCTCGTGAAGTAAGAGAGGCAAAGACTATTTCATGCTGCGCAAGAGAATAAACACACTCGCCCCCCCTTCACCCCTTTTGTTTCTCCTCTTCAAAAACAGTACGCACCCTACTCTTACAACACAAAGTGAAGTACGATACATGCGCTAACCCTCCACCCCCTAGTCACCAACCAACCCTTTGTTCTTTCTTTCCTCTAGCTATGCAAAAGGACTGTGTTAGGAACGGTTTCACAAGTGTTACCTGAACAAGGTACGGTACGCCGTCGTTGTCATCTATGACATTTAATTAAGAAAACAAGATCATGCTATTCCCTTGTTCCCTTCTCTCACATCTCTTCCTCAGAATTTTTTTTTTTTCAGAGGGAGGAGGAAAAAAAATAGATATAGGGAGGGGTGGAAAACAATCCCTCATGTGTCGAGTTTCCTCATTTTGTTAGCAACGTGGACAAAAAAAGTAGTTAGACTTTAACAAAGGACATACGAGTTTTATTATGGGATTCTAGGTAAATTTGGAACCCCATAGGAGGCCTTGGTGGGTTTTTACATCCCTAAAAAATGTATACAAATATAGTTGCGTCTCCCTAGTTTTAACGCCTATTTGCTTTTGCTGTTTTGAAAAATTGTTTGTTAAAACTACTAATCCCTATTTTAATATTTTGTATTTAAATATTTTATATTGTATACGCTATGTTATATTGTATTGAATATTTATTTTCTTAATTTGTTGAACTCAAAAATTTTTTGGGAATATTTCAAGTGAAATTGTACTCTATGACTTTCAACTAAATATTTGATTAATACTAAACGTTACAACATTATATTTCTAAATGAGATAATATGTCCATGGATATTTAAATTAAAGTTTGGTTAAAAAATTTTAAAATTATTGTTTTTTTACAGACCAAACCTACAAAAAAATCCATTTTATTGTAGATACATATTATTTTCATTAAAATAACGCAACCTTCCTTATACCTACCCCATAAGTGTACCAATGTGGAAAGCCCTAACGGGAAATAAGACGTGGTGCAAAAGACAAGAGATAATGAGTGGAGAAACAATGCGAGGCTATGCGGAAAAAAACAAAAACAATAAAAAAGTTACTCAAAAACACAAACACCCTGATAAATGTTTTAAGTGGTAATAATACCTACATGTGTTTATTTTACTAAGCACTTATTTTCCTTGGAATATGTATTCTCATTTTTCAATGTTTTCCCACGTAATTCGAGTTTTCGATATTTCGAGAAGGACCTTGTCCTGTAAATCTCTAATTATTGACAATATATTGTGAGTATGAAGCGTAGAACCCACTATAACAATAATAATAACAATTATATCTATAATAATAAAAGGAAGTGTTTGTTTGTGTGTGATGCCCAGCCAAATCTACGGCACGCAGAGATCTGACATTTTTAACATCAGTGGACGGAAGGGGGTCCGAATGCACCTCTAAGCAGGATTTTTTAATTTTAATCAGATTTTTAATTATGCTTTTTTTTAACAAACTTTTGAAGAAAATATTGTTGTTTAGAATTACGTTTCAGAAATAACCATGATAAAAATATGCCGCATCCTCCTCGGAAAAAAAAAAGTGTATGAAATCGACCGTAATTCTAAACAATTTTTGTGTGTGGGGGGGGAGGAGGGGGGTGTTCTTATATAATTCTTATACCACAGTGGTTCGTGGGCAATGCCATGCGGGATTGCTAGTTAATAATAAAACATGATTAAACAATTTAAACTTGCATCGATTAATAACACTTTTTACATAATAAGATTGATTATTTTAAATTAAATTAATAAATAAACAGATTTCCATGTAATAGTTTGAAGACATAATATTATTAATTTTATAAACCCGAGAAAAATTAAATAACCTTAGTTTAAACAGTTATTTAACATTAGTTCTTAGGCCTGTCTACAACAGGTTGATTATAATACTAAATTAACAAAACCTACCTAACCTTCAATAATGATAAAAGCATATAATGCTAGGCTTTGTTCGAAAAAAGTATATTTATGTCGTTAAAGTGGATAAAGTGAAAGTGAACTAAATTAATTCAATTTTTATTGAATTAATTATAAAATTGTATACAAAACGGTCATAGCTGAAAATAGGCTTGGACAGTTAAATATCAATCATGTCCTAAGTTTGACCTTGTAACTAATTAATAATATTGGAGAAAATTAGTTTAACTGGGAACTGTCTCCACCTCTAAATAAATGGGATGCCAGGTTTTATAGGTTCCAAATCGATTGTCGGTAAGAAATATATATTGGCGTGAGATAACCCGGTTAAAATGTTTAATGGATTATAGGTTTAATCCAAGTTGATCACTGCTAGGCAGATTCCATTACATATGCTTTGTTTAGTATTTAATAACTGAAGGATGAATATTATAATGTATTTTTAAATTTAACTTGTGTAGCGGTATTTCTGATGGTGTCAAACTATTTAAAATCTCTACCTGATTGTTGCCTTTTTCCCGATCATCCTTACAGTCGACTGAGTTTACACTAAAGTAACAAAGGTCTTCTCCTTCTAGAATACTAAATACCTCTTAATTTATTTGTGCAACTTCGTAAATTTATGGACAGAGAATAGCCATTCGAAATATCATTTGGCCTCAGTCTATTTCCGAATGTTTCGTGAACTACTGAACCTTGCGTCAATATTTCCTCTGTTACAATTATGATATTTTCTTTAAAGTTATATTTCTATTTAATTTCCATCACTCATTTGCATTAGCCAATAACGAAAGTCATCGTCAATTTCCCGTACACAAGTGTTCAACTTGATAATTTTAAACTCCTTTAACAACTGGGAGTATTACATACATTTTTGGACAATTTCTATCCTATAAGCATGTAGAATAATTGATAAACTTTATATAAAGTGATCCCACTAAAGTAAAACTTTTATTTCAAGCTGCAAATGAAAATATATTATAAATTATTCCTAAACAAATGTTTGATTACATATATTGCATGGATCTAAGCCATTATTGGCTAATATATTACTAGCAATTTTGCCTCTAATGAAGGCTGCATCATTCAATGTCATCTTAAAGCCAACTTTTGTTCTGCGTTCAACGTCAAATATATGCTGCTGCCATCTTTATTTTCCTTGTTCATGTCAGACATTTCTTTGATGATTTCCGGAAGGTGATGGATAGTCTTCCTCTGGTTAAAGTCTGTAGACTTTCTGCTTTGTAGGATTAGTATTATTTGTACTGTACAACTCGGAAAGGCATATTTTCAAAATCAAAACGTCAGCTAGTATGATAATCGCGTTTCCTTAGAAAGTCTTAAATGTTAAGATATCAAAGATAGCTTCTCACAGATTTAAGCTCGGCTGATAAACCAAATACACAAATAAAGGCAAAGATGCGCCTGAGAGGACTTGGCATTTCCACTAAAGCAGCTTCTTTCTGTATCTTTCAATTTCAAGATGTGTCTTTTAATTTAAATAGTAATTGATTTGTTCTAATACATAATATTATGTATGTAGGATAAATGCAAGCTTAAATTAAATAATAATGTAGATCCTTTTCTGTGTAATTTTTATTTTCCAAAGAAACACTTTTCTTATTTACTCAAATTAATACAAAACAACAAACAAAATAAATTATGAAAACAAGTCGCCTTATTGTTGTCAGCAATTTCTTTTTGGATTAGACAATGAAATTTATATTCAAGATTCTAATAAATTTTTAAATGCAAATAACACGTCGACGAATTAAAATGATTAAATAAATCACGTGCTTATTTTTTATAATTTAAAATTTATTTTAGTTTCTAGGGCATTTCAAATAAAAAAGAAACATTATTAATTTTATGGTATTAAGTACTAAAGTAGATAAATAAGTTAATACTTGACAATAAGTTTTAGATATAAAGATACAAACACTTTTCTTATTTACTCATATTAAAACTAAACAACAAACAAAATTATGAAAAAAGGTCACCTTATTGTAATGAGCAATTTATTTTTGGTTTATACAGTGAAATTTATACTCAGCACATTTAATGTCAAGAATAGTTTGAGTGTAACAGAAGGAATTATGTAACTCTAAACTATCTTCAACCTTTTACTGGGTTTATAGAGTGTTGTGATCATTAAAAATTCGAACTTGATATTTTTATGGATGTCAACGTTTCATAGCACCTGGAACCCAAAAATTATATTTTTCAATGTCATCTGTCTTTCTCTCTGTTAATTGGACTAGATCCAAAATCAAATTACCATTCGGACTAAAACTTGGTAATTTAAGGTTTACATAAGTGTCTTCAGAGGAATTTTTGAAATTTTTTGTCTGATTATAAAATTAATGGTAATTTACTTGAAGGTTAAAAGAGAAAAAATCAAATTCTCTCAAAATTACTTTTAAAGATTTTGGTTACACTTCGTATACTCGCATTATTCAACATTACAAACAAAATGGAATTTTTCATTTTCCCATGAACATAACTTAAGCGTACTTTACATTAGCAGAAATTTCCAACTATGAACATATCTCCACTAATGTTTGAGATACGAAATAACTTATCGTTTCAAAGCTGTAATACTATTAAAAGTAAAATGCCTTTCACAAAAACATATTTTTATAAAACCAATATTTTCTGAAATATTGGCAAATATATTTTTAAATTGAGGTCTGGGAAATTGATTATGATTTTGGTGAACAAATATGTTATTTTTTTCTCAATTCTGTAAAAGAGTGTATTATTTCATTAATGCTCCTTGGTAGAATGTTTCTGCGATAATGTATATTATTTTGTTTCGCATATTTTTTTCGAGTGGGTTCTCGATTTTTAGCCAAAGGAGAGATAAAGTTTTTGCGATGACGGTACCGTTTATTTCAATAGGGTATCAATGTCATCTATTTTTTAATAGGGTGAGAAAATTTAAGGGGAATATAACTCCTCTTTTTATTTTTTTATTTGATCCACTGAAATGAAGAGGCATCTCTTACTTCGATGTCAATGTTGACGTCGCTTCTGGCAAATCGTCAGTCGCTACTGTAGTTGCAATGCTCGCTACAGGTCGCACGTGTGCTGCTGTTGTTCCCTGGTTGCTAGGCAACCGGCCGGGTGGTCCCTTGGTTGGTTGCCAACCAGAAAACTCTGTCTTACATTTCTCAAATAGGGTTGGATAGAATAAGCGCCATGGCGACAAATTGGAGTTAATGTAACGTAAAGCACTTATTTGGACATTCAGATTTGGTCTTTTTAGTGGATGCATTCATTTCGATTTGACGTTTACAAATTGCTAATCTAATTTATCCTAATATAGATAATAATGTTAACATATTTAGTTCAATTATAAAAGGAAGGATATAAATTATGAATATTACTACTCGGTCAGTGGGTTGTTGACTTCTCGCCTGCTTTCAAGAAATGTAAAACTCAGAATATTCAAAACATTAATTTTATCGGTAGTTCTCTATGTGTGTGAAACGTGCTCTCTTACCTTATATGGCTAACAAAATAAACAGAATATTTCAAAACAAGATGCCTAGGAAGATATTTGGTCCAAAAAGGGATGAGGCTACTGGGTAGTGGAGGAGGTTACATAATGGTAAGCTACATACCCTGTACTGGTCACAATAGATTGTTGGGATAGTCAAGTCTCATAGATTACGGTGGGCAGGACATGCAGGGTGAATGGGAATCTCTAGAACCTTGTTCAAGGTACTGACTGGCTGACCTAATGGGAAATGACCATTGGGAAGACCTAGACGTAGAGGGGAGGATAACATTAGAATGAACATGAAAGAGAAAGGGTGTAATGAGGTGGCCTGGATAGATTTAGTTCTGGATATGGATAGGTTTCGATGAGGTGGAATGGATAGAACTATCTCAAGATAAAAATATGTGGCTTACTTTTGTAAGTGCGGCAATTAACTTTCATGTTGATAATGTCATGGAGTAAGAAAGTATCAAAGCTTAATAAAAAATGTTCATAAATGTTTACGAAAAGTAATGTATCAAAGTAATATATTATGACTGCTGACCGCAAAAAGCATTTTGATATTTAAAGTTCCTTCCTACCAGAATCCTGCAAAAAGCACATGTACGCCTGTAAAAATTATTGATTAAAACCATATTTAGGGAAAATTTTTATTTATCATGTTTAGAGTATATTTTGTTCATGTTGATCCAAATGATTTTACTATCCATAGAAATTATTTTTAAAGTCGGCACGAAATAAGATCATAAAATATCGGCAAACTTTTTATGTCTAGTAAACAACCTTCTGTTACTGGGACTAGAGGCGAAATAATTTTTCCGATTAGGCTTAAACTTAGTATTTAGTTTTTTAATTAAGTTATTTGCAGAGATCTTATGAAATATCCATCCTACCATACAATTAAGGTAGGATTACATGAGCGTGAAAAGAGAAAGATCGATTTTCTCAAAATCCGCTCTTGAGAATTTGATTAAATTTCATATTTATGTACGGTTTAACATAACAAATAAAATGGTAACTCTCATTTTGCCACGCAAATGACTTTGAGACTACCTTACACAAACGTAGATTTCCAATTTTAATCATATCTCTGCAATTATTTGATATAAAAAATAACATATCTTTGCAAAGTTTTAGTGGTCTACTATTGGAATTAATTTTTTTTTTTTTTTTTTTGAAAAACCAATGTTTTTTGAGATATTGGTGAATATATTTTCTAGATTGAAGTCTTTGAATTTGATTGTTATGCTCTTTGTTGAGTAGGTATATTACTTTGTTTTAAATATGTTTCTGTAATAGAGTATATTATTTCGTTAAACTCTTTGGCGGAGTGTTTCTGCAATAATTTATATTATTTCGTTTGATGTAGGTGATCTGGTGGTCTAGGGGTAGGGTGTTGGACTTCTGTGCTTCAATCCCTGGTCCCGGCATGGATTTATCTGATTGCCAAACCCTTCCTTCACCTCTGACAAGATGTGTATTAATCACAACTTGTGAATGTATGGAATGCCAGGTCTCCACCGTGGTTCGCATCCCACGTTAAACTGTAGGTCCTCCATTTCATCTCACCAATCACCCTACCATTACACATTAGCGTAAGTGCGTATAACCTGAACGGGTAGTAAGACGCGGTGCTAATAATAATAATAATAATAATAATAATAATAATAATAATAATAATATTTCGTTCGATATATCTTACAAGTTTTGAGTAAATATCTTAATTTTTACTCAATATACCAAGAAAGTGTATGCGTCACCATTTATTTTTAAAACAACACAATAGCTTATATTATGCATATTTATTAAATTTATTTTGAACTTGAATTTATTAATTTAAAACCAAAACACAAAGGAAATTGTTTTAAATTGCCAAAGTAATTAAAATGGATTATTTGTTTCGCTTGTTATAATGTAACCAAATTAGAGTATAGCCTACATATTATTACACTGGCTGAAATAATTCGTTATTGGTTTGTCCTTACATATAAGTTTACTTTGCAACGAATCTCGCAATATTTTTGTTTTTATTTTTTTCAAAAAAAGTTATAAAAAGCAGAGATATTTTAATTTAGAGCTCGTTCCTGCCTATACCAATTCCTCTCCCTATCTTGGCAACATCACTTTAATTTTCTTATTTCTTTTCTTTACGGGAGGGAAGGATGGCTGGGGTGTCAGAACACACAGTTGCAGATGTCTTGGTTACAATTCGATTTTCAATTAGGGAATTTTTTTTTCTTTCTCTCTCTCCCCTTTCCCTTTTCTGAAAAACAGCAGAACACCGTAGTAAAACACCACCGCCATCTATACCAATGTTTGTGCGATTACTTTCTCCCCCTTTCCTTTGCCTTCGTGCGCCAACCTCTTAGTTTTTGTTTTCCCTGGTGAAAACGAATGTTGAGACGTGGATAAATAGGGTATATCTCCCACGAAAAGAGGTAGCTCAGGGGGCAAGGGACGACGGCAGGAGGAGGAGGGAAAGAATAAAGAGTGAATGAGTAAGTTATTTTTTTCTTCTCGTTTTCTCTGCCCTCATACACGTGTCTCTTTTCTAGACAGGGTTGATCAAAATTTTGATGGCAATTATTCTTCAACGGCCTATAATTGATATACTGGTGCCTCTTAATATGTATTTCTATGATATACTATTAAATTATCAATTTTTTAATCGGTTTAACTCACCTCAAGCATTTTTAAAAAAAAATTATTGGTTAGTGTACAAACAAAGTACCCTGGTAGTGTTTAATTATGCTATGGGCTTTTTAACGAGTTATTACTTCTTTTCTCTAGTTTAAAGACACACAAAGAATAACGAAGGGATTTTAGCTAATGAGAGCAAAGGCAATTTTATGTTTGACGTTTATTCTACTTTGAAAATACTACGGGTGACATATTTATAAATAATTGCCGCGCTTGTCTCATTATCAAAGCATTATTGAGTAATGGTAGAGAAATGCAGTAGCCATATTGAATGTTGAATGAGATGGTATATTGGCAAAATTAAATTATGAAATGGCCAGAAATAAAGTCACAGTAACTGTTTGGAATGTTAAAATTTAATGAATGAGGGGCCCTTGTACACTTTGTTTTATCTGGACGTGAGCAAACTTACCTTGCTTGTTTCAACCATGGTGAAGCTTATATGAAAGTTCCATTGTGGCGTTTATCAAGGTAAGACTGTAAGCTACCATCTTAAAATAAAGTGAATGTTCAACATTAAACACTCAGATGAAAGATATTATATTTTGCTTGGTGAAAGTTTCACCCTTAAAATACGGTCACTTACTCTCAATATTTGCAGGATTTTAAATTCATTTCCACATAATTGTTATCAAGTGTTTTTTTTCAGGGGGATGTCTTGATTAGCTATTACTCTGATAATTTAAATTTATAGCATAATTAAAATAAAGGATTGAAAAATAATTTATATAAAATTAAAGGGAAATATGTTTGGGATACAATACAAACCTAACGTTATAGTTTTCCATGGCTTTATTAATTACGTGCCAATGCCTCAAATTTGAATTTTCTAGAATTTAATTCTTACTTAACTCTAGATTTTACCATAAATTCTTCTTCTTCTTCTTATTATTATTATTGTTGTTATTATCACCGCGTCTTACTACCCGTTCGGGTTGAACGCACTTACGCTAATGTGTAATGGTAAGATGATTGTGAGATGAAATGGAGAACCTACAGTTTAACGTGGAATCTGAACCACGGTGGAGGCCTGGTATTCCACACATTCACAAGTTGTGATTAATACACGTCTTGTCAGAGGTGAAGGAAGGGTTTGGCAATCAGATAACTTTTAATTGACTGTATTTTATAAAATAAATCCTATATTATCACACTACAGTGATGGCTCGTTGATAGTTACCTTCCCTCCAAATTAATTTGATCAACTGCACACACATTAATTTAGTAATCAAATGTTTGTGATTTGGACGCAAATTACAAGTTTGTTACAGAATGAAAGAGTTTGGCATTGTGTATTCCAATACACGAGCCAACATTGGCACACAACTTTAAAACCAAATAAACCCAGAACACCTAATTGTGCACAAACCTAACCTAGAGTAATTTAGTTTAACTAATCCCTCAAGTACAAAGTTTGTAGTTCTAAAATTTAACAGTAGCTTGTATAGTTTAAGATTGTTCCTTTTTTTTTTGGTCATCAGGTCTCACTACCCGTTCGGAGTATACCCATATAAACTAATGGTACTAGTGTGTTACTGTTGAGGAAGGCTAGATTAAGAGTAAATGTACCCTTATTTGCATGGAGGGAAAGTTGGAAACCATTCAAGATAAACCACCTTCATTACACCCGACAGATATATAAAACCCGATCTACCCACTATCGGAAGTTCAGTGACGCCTTAGACTATGCGGCCACCGAAGCGGGTCTTAGTACTATTGGACTTTTAGTTATTTACTTTTGTTGAAAGAGATCTTAGAGCTGATTATTTTGTAGAAACGATTTATATAAAAAAATAAATTAATGTCTAACCTCAAGCTATTTTGGATACTTCTCATAATCTGTTAGAGTGTGGAGATAGTTCAGAACAGCATATGTTTCCGGACTTTACGTACTTAGCAATTTTTGGGGATCTATGTTGTTATCTATTTTTAACTGTTTATTCATAATCTTAGATTACGCCGACAATCTTAATTAGACTATGAAAGCTAAAAAAATAATGTCCCGGGTTCGATTCCCATGTCCAGATGCAATTTTTAAACTTATTTAAGTTTTGATTAGCTAGTTGTGTTTTCATCAGGACGATACTAGAATTCATCGGTACAGGCGTGTTTGAGAATAGAGAATACAAAACTACATACATTAATTTAAATTAGTTGAAAAATGAGACCTGGACAAGGGAATCGAACCGGAGACCCTCGTCTTAGCACGACAATATTCTCTGAGATATCCGGATTTGTTCCGTGATCAGAGCGTTCTTCATACATATTTTGAAGCACGACAGTCTACACGTATTTTTTGAAAACTCAAAAATATTGCCCGCTGGTAAAATTAAACCATATTATTTTAAGACTTTAAATTTTAAAGTCACCTGAACAACATAATTGGTTGTATACAAATACATTAATATGAATCCTCTGAACATTGTTATAGTTTATATCTTTTAAGACTTTAGGTATACAAAATTTTTAACATAACTTTTTAATAACAAATTAATATAATCTTCTCAGAGTAGTCTTGATTAATTCCATATGTTCTTTGACTTTTTACCACCCGTCAACGCTTTCCTCGTATTTACTCTGATGGGATAAGGATGAGGAAGGTAATACGGAGAGTAAATGTATCAACAATTGAGTAACGGGAGGGTGATAAACCCTGGCAGAAATGCCTCATTGGGATTCAAACCTTGACCTCTCCACCACTTAAAGAACCCCATTAAATAATTTTATAATACATTTTGTTACTATCGCGAGGCACTAGTAAAATACCTGATGTTTGACAATATAATAAATATATATTGAAATAATAGAATAATTATTTACAGTTAAATTCGTAAAAAAAAAAAATTGTCGTTGGTAGTTAAAAGGGGGGAAATAGTCAAAACTTGATTTAAAATGTTTGTCAAGTTTAAAAAGTTATTAAAACATGAAACACTTAGGAAATAAGAAATCTTTGCTAATTATAAAGTTTATAAGAATTTGAAATATAAATAAAATAATATTGTTAATTTTAATTTGTCCACCATGCGTTCATAAGCATTTTACTGACGAGAGATCTTTCAACATTTTTATGTCATCATCATTAGTCATCTGGAAATAAAAAACGAGGTGTAAGCCTTACTAAAACAAGACAAAACAAATATTTAGGTTTGTTCTTTAAGACGTTCAATTTTAAGGTCCAGTTTCATAGTCGTAGTTAGTACTCCTCAAGTGTGGTGCTATATTAAATACTGGATTACAATCACCGATACCATAATGGAATGGACCATATTCATAAGCGAATCTGGCCCATTCCATTTGAGTTAAAGGGCCAGTTTCATAGTCAGATTTAGTGAGCCTAAAGTGCGAGTTGATACTAAATACAGGACGACACCTACCTAGACCAAAATGAGAATGGGCCAGTTTCGCATATTTAGTATAGCGCCGCACTTGAGGCTTACTAAATCGGACTATGAAACTGGCCCAAAGTAGGTATCATCTTGTATTTAGTATAGCACCGCACTTGAGTTGTACTAAGTCTCACCATGAGACTGGCCCAAAGTGTATTTCTAAATTTTCATACTTTTATTTAATCGGCATATTATTTCAAATATTATAATATTTTCACTATTTTGTTATTGGCCACACTAGAATAATCTCGGGGTTTTCTAATATTTGGAGTAAATTTGAACAGAAAACTTAGTGAAGGCACCTATAACAATGTACACAAATAGGGAGCAAACACCTGCTAAAGTATTACACACCCCTGCCCACTAACTTCTTGATAGTCCAACCTTCTTTTGTTTATTTATCTCTGACTTGGCTCCAAGGTGATGGTAGCAAGTGATTTCCCAAAGGTTGGCAGAATATTCCTCCTTGTCGTCGTGCTAATTTCTTCTGTGGATTAATCACCTGAAACCCTCCTTGCGACGAACATCTTCCCCCGGTCAGATGACACGACGCTCCATTCTTTTCAACCTCCATCCATCCAGCCCCCCCTCCCCCTTCCCTTCCTGAGTCTCCTTTCCCACCCCACCTCTCTGAGCCCCCTCGAAACGGCTGACATTCCTGATATGCAATAACGTGGCAAAACAAACTGTACAATGAAGACGAATAGAGGCGAGAGAGAAATTTCTCAGTGAGTACGTGGCTAGGATAGGTATGTTTTGTTGGGGATAGGGTGGAAAGGGGCTTCTTACGCCTCCTCTCAATTCGAGCCGATTCACAAAACTCTAAGGGTGACAACAACCCTTGTCTCGTGTTGAAGGTGGTGGAGGTGGGGTTAAACATTGAGTGCACACAGATTGTAGGATTGTATATAAGATCAAATTTGTCATAGAATCAATAAAATGGTTTAAATATTAGAAGATTAATAAAATATGTTTGAAATCTGCTATTTAGAATTAATTTAGTGGTTAAAAAATACTACTACTAGTTCCATAAATTTTAGATACTTAATTTGAATATTAAATGCATCCATATTTCATTTAAGTTTAGTTTATAATATTTAATAAGGAATATATTTTTAAAACTAGCCCTTTTTTACCTTCGAGAAGCATTATATATAAATTTAAAAAACATTCCAAATAATATAAAGTAAGGATAATAAAATATCTAAGAATGAAGCCATTATTTAAATTTATTCCTTCTTAAATATTATATGCTCATTGTTTGACATTATTTATAATGTTTTCTAAAATTTTAATTTATAATGCTTGATAAAATAACTAACTATTTAAGTATATGACTCATTTTAAGAAATATATTCTTATACATGGGTATTTTTTATTTGAATGAAAACTCATTTAAAATACCCTCGATTATCTTATAATTTTCGGCTTTGGCTCTTATTAGAAAAAACTTTATTTGTTTGAGAAAAGCTACTAGTAGTTCACGTGAAATGTCACTAAAAATGAACTTATTCCAGCTTTTAATTCAATATTTAAAAAATATAAATTTAAAGTTATTATTTTGTAGAAAGGCATGTATATATTCACACCCCTTGCCTCCATTTTGGTGAGAACGATATTTTAAAATAGCAAACAACTTCTTAAATAAAGTGAGATTTACAGACGTATGCAACGTGACTCAGTGATATTTATGGAATAAACAACGTAAGGAGAGTTATTAGAGCTAATACACCCGCATTAGAGTTTAATGGCGGTAGAAAAGCCATAATGATAAATACCATTTGATTACAGTCTCTCAATGAAATTGTCTACGTTTCTATTACAGCCAGTCTATTGTGAACTTTAATTCTTATAGTGAGTGGCCATTTAATATTAAAATAATTTAGTTAAGAAACCTACTTTACAAAAATAATAAATAATAGTTAGTTTTATAAGTAAGTAAGTAATGTAGGCAAATATGTAGATTCCACAAGGAGGGAAATCAGCTTTTGTGGTAGCATGGTCTAAGGCGTGACTCTCGCAGTAGACTAGACTGCTGATAATGGGGTGATCGAGGTTCGAATCTTTGTCGGTTGTACTGAGGGTGATTTTTCAAAAATGTTTTTCCACTCTCCCTCTCAGCAAATACGGGTAGGCTTCTTATAAATAGAACTTTCCTCATTCCTAAAACTACTAACGTTGTTATAGTACACAAGTGTATAACCCAAACAGTTAGATATTCAAGGCGCTAAAAATAAACAAGGGGAAAAAGTGTAGAGAAGCATACTTTTTAAAATAATTCTTCTTTCAATCTTTACTTTTTGGAGGATATTTTCTTAGTCTTATTCTTAAAAACAAAATTTTAACATATATTATTTTAATATATATTAGATTAAAACATGAAATACATTTTAAATAAACAAGTTATTTCTATAACTATCTATTTTTAAATTGTTTATTTTAAATATCGCTAAAACTCAAGTCTTCCAACTTTATCCAGCAAAGTATTTTTACTTTCTCTCTATCTTACAGGTAGAGAAAGTATTGTGATCGTCAAAAAAATCGAACTCGAGATTTTGATGAATTTTGACGTTTCATGACTTCCTGAATCCGAAAAAGTGGTTTTTGAATTTCCGTCTGTCTGTCTGTCTGTCTGT
>CABFWB010000206.1:0-22178 GCA_902151455.1 Timema bartmani
GGGAGTTGTGACAAGTTTAATAAATAATAACCAACTATAAAACATTGTAAATCCTCAAGAAAATATTATATTAATATTTTACTTTTATGTTTGTGCTAGAAGGCTTTAATTAACTCTTACTGGATTCTAAAATATTTCTGTTGTTTTGGGCATTTATCCCAATTAAATTATGATCTCTTTGATTTTGGAAATACTATTTTAATACCTATTGTTAGAACCTTCTAGAACATTAAAAAAAAGGTAGTTGTCTTCTGGTTGAGATTCCTCAAAAGATGGACAGGAATTTTTATTTTTTATTTTTTTATAAATTGTAAAGTCGTAAGTGGTTATAAAGGGGTAATTACGACTCCAACTAAATTACAAAGTGATGATCCAAGTGCAATTTCCAGCCACCGAGCATGCATATTTAATTAAACATAGTGTTTTAAAAAAAAGTGAGGATTTTTTTGGTTTGTTCAAAGGGTAACTAATGGCCATTTTCCTACCAGTTGGTGAGCTTGTTAAATCTGTTTTACGGTTTCATACTACATTTGGTTAACCTTTGGTAGTAAAATAATAAAAGCTTCTTTTTATTTTACTAAACAAGTTCATTTAACTATTTCCTATCTCTGTGAGAAGTATTAAATTCTTTAAATTTAAAATTCGTATTACAATAAAATATTTCTTATCTTACCATAAGATTTATTTTTATACCTACACGGATATTCATAGGCAGTAATATATGACATACAATGAAGAATGACAAAATGACATTACTTTATTTTCATTAAATGGTTGTTTTTATCTTTACTAAGAATAACAAAATATTCTTACATTTATTTTATACACTAGGCCTACTGAAATATAAAAGTTTTTTTTCTAATTTAAAAGAAATTTAAGTATCCTTAGAATCCACATTGTCCAGCACTGAATGTTACTACACATTTTATTACAGAGGAGAGTTGATATCAGCACCTACTGCACACACCGATGCGGTGGCGTCTTCGATCTCCCATCCTAGCTGCGCTCCTGCTGTTACTACCACAATTCACCAGTGGTTTCGTCTGTGGCTCCAAGCTCATTTTCTCCATTGACCCTTTACTATCCTCCGCAGTGGGGTTTGCAGGTCACTCTTTCGGGCTCTGAGGCGGAGATGGGGCCCAGACCTTCTCTCAAGGTTGACACTTGTAACCTCACTGACTCTGGCGCTTGTGACGGGGAGAGGTCTCCGAGTCGGATGCCCAGAGCTCTTTTGAGTTCCAGCGGCCACACCTCCCAAAGAAAACAAAGAAGAGGAAGAAAGTGGGCTCTCCACCATTGTCTCCTTCATCCCAGGGTCAACAGGGGAAAAAGGGCCATATTATGACTACTTCATCGATTGTAACCACTGATGGGGTTGTCCAAATTGCGGCATCTGATGGCAGTCTGCCCCCTGGTACTTACGATCCCTCACGACCTCCCTTTAATCAAAAAACTACCCTGACTCGTCATCCCCCCTCAAAGGGGTCAGGGTCCTCCCTCCACCTCTTATGCGACGATGGCTGGTATTGCCTCCCAGGTTGAGCAGGTTGTGGCCCCGAATCCTCCCGCATCCTGTAAGTCCTGTGTTCCCCCAGTCATTATTTTAGGCCCGTTTGATGAAAGCAAATTCTCGTTGTCTGTGTCCCTTCGTAAAATCCTCCGCAAGGAGTTCAAGTTAACATCTCGGGCCAGCAAGTGACCGTTTACCCGGGTGAGTCAGGTGGCCGGGATACTCTACTAGGGTTTCTCCGGGAGCGTGAAATCAAACACTACACTTACACCACGGAGGAAGAATGAGACGGACGAATGGTCCTGCGGGCCCTCCCCCTAGAAACACCTGTTGAGAACATCGCTGAGGCGTTATCCAGGTGAGGTTACCACGTTCGGTGGGTGAGCCAACTTTCTGTCAGGGAACCAAATGGTGCCCAGAGCGTATGTTCCCTCTATTCCTGATAAAGTTGGTGGGTCGCTCTGAGGTCGCCCGACTGTCGAAGGAAACCTCACTTAATCACTTCAAGATCACCATGGAGTCTTACCGTCGTCGGAGTGTACCTCAATGCCATAATTGTCAAAGATTTGGCCATTCTTCTCCAATGTGTGGTATATTGCCTAGGTGTGTTCGATGTGGGGCGGGTCACCGCACCCAGGACTGTGAGCTATCTGTGGACAGCCCTGAGATAAAATGTGTGAATTGTCTTGGAGCTCACCCTGATAATGCGGGGATTTGTCCTCGTAGGACCTCATACCTCCAGGGCAGAGAACGAGTTACCCCTACCACCCACGGGGCCATCTGTTCCTAGACCGGTAGGTCGTCCAGGCAGAGCGCAGAACCCTCTCTCAGACCCAGCTTCGTTTCTGGTGCTTCCTTCTGTAGCTGCTATTCCTGGATTCACACCTGTCACCCCAGTCACACAGTCATCTGCCACTCTTCATCTGGAGGTTCCACCTGAGGGGCCTTCTGACATTAGGTCATTTGTTTCTGATATTTCGGAAATTGTCTCTCTCGTCCGTTCCTTCCGAATATGCTTCTTCTGAAGTCTTTGCTTACCAATCTTATCTCAGCCCCCACACTTTGTGACAAATTTAATGTCTTTCTTCAGTTTCTCCCTCGTTTCTTTGATAATTGACGCCCACGTCCTTCTTTGGAATGCCTGTTCGCTTATTTCAAAGCTCGATGAGTTCACTCATCTCCTTAGAGCACGTTCTGTTACCCTTGCCATCGTTACCGAAACATGGCTAAAACCCCACCATTTGGTAGCTATACCATCATTCTTAGTATATAGAGCGGATAGGATTGGTCATCAGAGGGGTGGAGGTGCTCTCTTTGTCGGGATGACCTTTGTCATCACTGGCTCGCCATTTCCGCCCTATTAACCTCGAGGTTGTGGCGGTTTGACTCTTGGGGGTGGTTTACTCGGTTACTCTGTGTGGAGCTTACGCCCCTCCGGGTTCGCCTCTTCTATGGGCTGATTTGTACAAAATCCATAGATTAGGAGCGAGCCTTGTTCTTGGTGGCAATTTTAACAT
Source organism: Timema bartmani (assembly GCA_902151455.1). NCBI lineage: Eukaryota > Metazoa > Arthropoda > Insecta > Phasmatodea > Timematidae > Timema > Timema bartmani. The sequence goes on from CABFWB010000206.1 coordinate 3,028, forward strand.
TCACCACGTGGAGTGGGCTTGTCGATCTACGGATGCGAGAGGTACTCTGCTGCGGCGGTTTTCAGCAGACATCTGTCTCTTTGTCCACTATCCTAACTTTCCTACTTATGTTCCCAGCCACGCTCGGCGCCATCTGAGCATGGTAGAGACATTTCTTACCACGGCCCGTCCTTTCCTCTTCCCAACTGAGACTGTTCTGTACCTATCCTCCGACCACAACCCTGTCCTAACTTCTCTAAGTTTCTCTCCTCTTCACTCCTCTGTAATTTTTCAGTTCCTACCGAATTGGTTCTTGAAGAGTGTGTCCAAACTTTTACTTCAACTATTCTTTCGGCAGCCTCTTCATCAATTCCCGTCCGGAGGCCTCCCTCGTTGGGTCCACATCTCTCGGCCCCGATCTTAGAGTTGCTGGCACAGTGTGATTGATCTAAGCGCTGGTGGCAGAGGTCTCGTCTCCCTGCCGCTCGAGCCGATTTTCTAATCCTCAGGAGTAGTTGTCGCTGGGAGATTGCTAAAAGGATACCGAAGGTTCAACAAAGGCGCCTAGGCCCTTTCCCCAGGGGACGCTTCCGTCTGGCGGTATGCCTGAGGCCTGAGGTGACAAAGAGCCCATGTTTTGGGTTGGAGGGGCCTCACTCGAGTCTGACGTTGAGAGGGCAGAGGCATTGGTGGATTGCTTTGAGGCCTGCTTCTGTTCTCATTCTATTGTTTCGGGTTCCAAGGGCCTGGTTTTTTGATCTCACTGTCTCTTCCTCTTCTGATACCAAGAATGATGTTTCACTTGCTACCCCGGCCAAGCTCCGTGAGGTCCTCTCTCATCTTCGCACTTCCTCAAGTCCTGGTCTTGACCGAGTGTGTAATCCTCTCCTTATTCAGCTTACCAAGAAGGCTATATAGTTATTCTCCTTTAAATTCTCAATACTATCCTTCTCTTGCTCTCCTATCCCTACTCTTTGAAGGCCGCCTTAGTGGTTCCCATTTCCAACCCAGGCAAGTCTCCCCACCTCCCTTCCTCTTACCATCCCATCAACCCTCTCCTGTGTGCGCAAAATAGTGGAGTGGGTAATATTGAAAAGTCTCCTTTGTTGAGTGGAGAATAACCGGAACCGCCTTTTCCCGGGTCATTACTTCGGATATAGGGCATGCCACTCTTCCACCCATGTGATAACTCGGGTCGTCGACTGGATAACCAATGGGTTTGTAGCACTGGATGTCCAGGGAGGGTTTGACTCTGTGTCTCATGCTGGACTATGCTTAAATTGCTTGCCGTTGGACTGCCTATTTGCCTACTACTACTCTTCCAATCTCTTTCTGTTAGGCTGGACGTTTCAGGTTCGCCTGAACGCCATGCTATCCTCATCTCGTTCTATTCTTGCCGGTGTTCCCACTCCTATACTTGTTCGTTCATGACATTCCTCTTCCCCCAGGTTGCAGCTTGTCCCTTTACACAGACGACATAGCACTTATGGCTCAGTCCATTGACGTTCACTTTCTTCTGGGCAAGCTTTCCTGTTCCCTTCATTCCCTTTCCCTGTACTTCGCCTTGTGGGAGCTCCTGCTCAACCTGGCCAAAACACAGCCCATAATGTTCGCCCATCATCATCCTGGTCATTTCCCTCTTCTATTATTTGGGGGGGTTGTTCTTCTCTGGCAAGACTCCGTTCACTACCTAGAGGTTACACTGGACCATCACCTTCACTTCATTGATCATTTCACTAATGTCCGCAACAAGGTGCGTGGGGTAATGTATGCCCTTGGCCCTGTTCTTTGACCACTCTGTCCTTTTTCTCTCTCGCATAAGATCACCTTATTTCAATCCTACATTTTTTCAGTTCTTTACGCGGCTCGTATCCTGAGTCATGTCGTCGTGTCATCCCCCTCCCATCCCCCCCCTATGACCTTAGACTACTGGTTTCTTATTTCCATGTAGTCTTATCCTTGGTCTTCCTCCCTAATCCCATAACTCAAGAGATTTACGCTGGGTCGGGATTGCCACCTCACGACTTCATTTTATACCAGCGTACCGATGGGTTCTTTCGTAAATTCCAAAACTCTGACAATCCTCTTATTTGAGAACCATTGGTGCCGATCCCGGGGGGTCCTGCTCACCCTCACCACTGCATATGCCACCTTCTACAACAGTCCCCACCAATTGTCGTGGAGCTTCTCTGGGCCCAAGTCATTGGCACCCAACCTGACAATTAACTCTCCATGACAATATAACTCTTAGAGTTTAATTTTATTCATCGCTAAGTGCAGCGGGTTTTTTTGAAAAACTTTACCCGCATCCTTCAGATGTTATTTCTTTGTTATGTGCTATAGGTCAAACTTACATTTTAGAACTTTAATGTTGGTATTTGTATTATTCTTTGTCCATAAAAATGTATGTATTATGTCTCTTTAATGAATAAACTAAACTAAAGATTTCAGTGGAGAGAAGCATATGGTCAGTCTATAACCAATTTGTTGTACGGCTCTGCCTAAGGCTGAGCCTAATTATTTTAAAGAAATAATATTTAACTAGCTCAAATACAGTGATGGTTACCGTTGCAGATCGAACCTGGGGCTTAACAGTTCATTTAGATAGCTTACTTCAATTGCTCCTGGGCTACATCTTCTAGTTCTATTTGAACTAGTTCAGGTGGAGGAACTGTCCCATTTCAATAATTAGTTCGTGAACAACGTCTCTAATTTGTAGTTTTATCGTCATTTTAGAAGTGAGTTCTAATTTAAGATGTGGTCAATGTTGTTTTTGTGTTATTAATCAAAAATATAAATAGTACAGAACCTAATATTTAAAATTAAATTTAAAACCCTGTTTTTGTGAGTATTTCCTATAGTAAAGATTTTAGTTCAAAAAACAAAATTAATTTAAAACAAATATTATAGATAGACATAATATTTATTTTCAGAATTGATTTATGCTAATTACAAAAGTACAAAATAATATAAACCTTCCAATATATTAATGTCTTATCACGACCGACACACACAGGAACACTAAGAACATGATAATGTATGTATAACTAGGCCTAAATTAAACACAAAATAAAATAGAACTTACCGGTAAATGACAAAGCCACGAGTTCTTTTTGAGTTCCTAGTTCAATCTTGATTTCTATTGAGACAAACTCTTTATTTTTTCATTTTTTGGTCTAGAAGGTATTTAAATAGATTTTTAATCCTTCTTTTGTTTTATGGTAAATTTAAAAAAAGTACGACACTATGACATAATTTCGAGGAAGGAGCAGTGAAAACAGTTTCTTTCAATGTTCTTATGCTAAAACGTGTTTCTGGCGAGCAAAAGTATTATTGTTTGAAAATAGTGAAATATTATATATACCCCATCTGACTGAAGACACATTTACATTAAAGGATATATAATTCAGTTTTAAAGGTAATATTCTACAAATAAGAATAAAATCTTTAATATATTTAAATATGTAGCTATCGCCCACGGTTCTTAGAATACAAGTTGCCTCGGTCCCTATATCTGACAGCAGCTATTTTTCTCCATTTCACCACTCTGCATGACGTCACCCGGTGACCTTACTGCAGCTTAGTGACGGGCTCAGTAGTAAATTACCGGCGTTCAGGTTCACAGTGTTTCATGTAGTTACGATTTTGCTAAAATAATTTTAACTTAAAAACGAGTGAATTCTGTGTACTAGTGTAATCATTAATCTTGATAATATTGTCAATAGTTCCCTTCATTTAGAATTTATCTAATGATTTTCTCTCAATCGGGTGAAATTCCAAATAATGTTTTCGAGGTATTGTTTATATATGTATAATAATTTAAATAATTGTGTAAATAGTTGAATATTTTGTTTTTACACAGTTTTTATTCATTTAAACGACAATCTAGGGTTAATATAAATGGCGGGGAAAAGATGTATAGTTGCTTTGTGTAATAATAGCCACTTAAAAAACAAACAAAAATAAACTCCAATGGGAACTCAATAATGTATCATTCTTTTCCAAAAGATCCGGTAATTAATTAAAAAAATGGAAATACCTTTGTAGGAGAGATAGGAAGTGGAATCCGAATTCATATTCAGTGAGCTCGGAACATTTTTGCGCGGAAGATTATGAACGAGACCTAAAATCTGAATTTCTCAACTTGCCTAAAAAACTAAAGCTCGCTTTTGACCAATACACTATCGGCTTAGTTCCCTTCTTTTCCTAGAGATGTGATTGAAACATATATGAAAATGAGAACTGTTATTATAATTAATACTCTAAATTGTACAAAACAAGCAAACTGGGTTGAAATATAATTTAAATTCAGATGAACTACGGAAGAAACGTAAAAATAATATGTGAGAGTGATAAATTAAATGACCTACTTTGACATTTCAGCCAACCCATTACATAATGAATTGATGCAACATGTGAGTATATTTATAATCTATTTTACTAATATAATAATTATAATAACATAGCTACATCGGCATCAGTATTTTTTTTTCACTGAATTTCACTATCCGTCTAGGCTATATGCATAGGTATTAATAATTACACTAATAGGGTAGGTATGAATAAGGTAAAATCATGTGGAAATGTACCCAAAGTTTCGTGGAGGAAAAGTGGGAAACCGTTTAGGAAAAAAAAAAACCTCAGTACACTCGAATAGAATTCAAACCCCAACCTTACCATCATCTAAAAATCTAGTCACTTAGCCCACATGCCCAAAAACACTTTATAAGTCACATTTAAATAAAACATTTTTAAGCTAGTAGTGGAATAATATCCTAAGTTAACAGACATGCCATTTTGCAGCTTCAAATATTTCTATTGGAATAATAGTCTTAACAATATAAAAGCCAAATACAGTAGATGACGACACTTTCTCACACTTTTAGACGAACAACCAGAATTTAAGTTAAAACCCTAAATATAAATAATAGCTAACAATTATTTATAGATAATCCATAATATATTATGAAAAATGATACACTATAATATCTAAATGTGTTTTAGTTTGTTAAACATTTAAAAATGCAAAACTCCCCCCCCCCCNNCCCCCCCCCCCTTCCACCCCCCATTAGTAATATGTTATAACACGAACAAAATCTTCTGTTTCATCTAAGCTGGTTGATTGAGGACCAGTTGGTCGAGGCTCAAATGCACAGCGTACTGACGATTTTTATCTTAAATTATTTCCAACTACCCCTCCACACAAATACTCACGTATTTCCTCTAAATTCTGTTTTCTTCATCCTCAACCTATAATAGGTGTAAATATAATAATAGCTTGGATGAGTGTGCAATGATATGCATCAATAACGATTGGTATTTACAGAATTTATAATTGAAAGAGAGGGCAAAGAGTAACCATCAGTATCTTGAAATTGACAAAAATAATTACATTTACCAACATTTGAAGTCTGGTTAGCAACATAGTTATCAGCATTCATAGCTCTTAGTTATAAAGCACTATGACTACTAGAGAAACTTTGTGGCAACACCATTTCAGGCAAAATCTTTCATACCTCGGCATCGATTACATCGCTTATTAATTGCTGGAAATGGCCGGTTTGGATAGTCATAACCACATCAATAACACGCTTTCCAAACAAACTTCTCGCTAAACTTGTTTCTTGACACACCAAGATTTTCTTTGGGGTCGGGACGTAACGGCTCAGTCTTCTGTAGATTGTTCCAATTTGTTTGATTGTCCTGTTCTCTGAAGGTGGCACCGATTTTTAAGTTTGAGTGGGTTGGGGGTGGTTGTTTTTCTACTAACTTTAAATATATCACTCTGTAAGGATCCTCTCCATCTTTAAGGTTATCAAGATTTTGTCTGCTAGCTCCACTGATTTGCAATACTCCACAACTAGGGATGGGAAAAACTGCTCCTTTAGTGGAGCAGGAGCAATCTGTTACTGCTCCACCACTGGACCTGCTCCTTTTTGTCACAGTTACTATATTTGTACCTACTCACAGCCTATTTTTTTTTAGCACCGCGTCTACTGCCCGTTCTGGTTATACACATTTATCCCAATTACGTCAATGTGTTAGGGATGAAGATGGTTGATTCTAGAGGAAGTGCACCCACATTTGTTTTGGAATGAGAGTTGAAAACGTTTAGGAAAAATCGCCCTCAGTGCACCCAACCGGAATCGAACCTCAATCTCCTTGTTATCAGCAGTCCATTCTAGTGCGAGAGTGAAGCCAGAGACCAGAGGCTGGCAACCCTTTTGCTATCACGGGCTTTATGGGTTTAAAAAAAGTTTGGCTAATTTGAAAAAAAGTTCAATTTTACATTTACCAATTAGTAATTAGCTAGTAAGTCCATTTTTTGAACAAATTGTTTGCTAAATATTTTGTGGGCTAGATAAAATCAGTCAGTCAGTAGATTGCTGACTCTTGCCTTAAATAATTTTACCACCAAGCGGGTCCCTTCAATGTTTATCATCAACGTAACAATTTATTGTGAGAATACATCACATACTGTGCTTGTATTGTGGGAATAATGTTTTGTACTACGAAAGCTTTCTTCCCCTTCAAAACTCATTTGTGACTCCCCAAACCAACTCTAAACTAGGCCTATGTTAGATAAGTAAGGTTGCGCCGGACCTGATCTCAGCGCTGTGACAAAAACACAAAGCATCCACTTCCTTTTTACTGTAAGACTGCTCCAAAATATCTCCGGAGCATAAAGGAACAAGGTTGCTCCGGACTTGTTACAGCACTGTCTGTGACAGAGACGAGGAGCAAGGTTACTTTGGACCAGTTCCAGCGCTGCCTGAGACAGAGAGACGAGGAACACATTTACTCCGGACCTGTTACAGCGTGTATTTGATTCGTGGAACAGTTGACAAAAAGGAACAGCTCCTTTCGTCTGTAAGGAACAGGTTGTGAATGTGACGTCAGAGGAGCAGTGACAAAGGAGCAGGTTGTGATTTCACAACCCATCCCTATCCACAACTTTTTGTAGGGTAGTGTCCTCTCTAAGAAGGTATTATTTTATTGGCTGCGAGTTCACGCCCAATATTATTTGTGCATGCAGCAACTTATCCTCCTGGTCACCAAATTCACGAGTCATGACAAGGATTATTAGTTCTGCATGGAAGTTTTCAAACGTTTCACTGAGACATTGTTTCCTGTTAAAAAATTGAACACAAGGATTGTTTCATTCTTCTTCGGAATACAGTGAGATTTAAAAACAGACAATAAACCATTCCCGGTTTCTTCTTCGGGGTTGATGGTAGTTAAGGTTTTATAGAGTCGGACAGTATCTCGTCCTAATAGGTTTTTTAGCCTGGCTATTTGGACGCCCGCAGATTTTGTTCCCGTCTCTGTCGCCTCAAAATATTCCAGGACTTCTTCATCCTGGAATTCATCAAAATTTTCGCCAAGTCTCCAGCAAGATTAAGTGACTGATTTATTAAACTCCATTTTAATAACTGCTTATTTACAGGACGAGATAAGGTCCCGACACAGACTCTGTATCTGTAGGTCCGTGGTCCGTAATAAATCAATGCCACAATATTAGATTGCTCTGGCCACAGAGTCCTTATCCGTAGGTCCTTACTCCGTAGAAGTTACCCAACTTAACCTTATACGGACTACCAATCACACCCGAGTAAATATGTGCATTGGAATAAAAGAACGAATGGCAGTGAGAGGATCCGTCGCTATGGAAACATATACAGAATGAAAAGATGGCTACACATGGAGCTATTTCAGAAACATTTTTCTAAAAATCTTAACACCCCGGGAAGAGCGGCTTTTAGAAAAATATTTTCTGAGAAATACCAAGTTCTCGGAAATATTGGCTTTGCTTTTGTAAGTTCAACACCTCTATTATAAAAAAATATTAAAATCTTGTTTTGTTTTCATCCAAAATACTAGTACATCTGTTTTACATTTTCAGGCTATTGCAAACATTTATTTTAAGTTTGATAGTTAAAATTGAGCTATAAATATATTTTTTGTGATTGTATTTAACTTACAATTTAGTATATACTGAAAGTTTTCTCGACAAAATTATTTTTGGTTTCTTTAGTTCTTATATTATTATCAGCTGGCTGCTGACGCTCGCTCCTTGCTGTAGAGGATTTTATTTCGAATTCTTTTATTGGACAAAGTCTCTTGGTTGAAACGGTCACGTGATTACGGATATTAACTATATAATCGCTAGGATCAGGAACGCTGTCTACGGACCTACGGATATGGAGTCTGTCGGGGGCTATAGGCATATCCACAAATTTGAATCATATGCTGTATCCGAATAGTCCAAGACTCCCTAGTCGGACCCTTGATTTTTAGACTTGATGCAGTCTTGATGATTTTACACTTCTCGCGGTGTACATAGCGAAGACTGCATCAAACTATTCGAACGGCAACAACCGTATTTAAAATGGCGGAAAACGAAAGTCGGTGCTCTAGCAGACGATACGATAATACTAAAACAATTGCCATTCAAACACAGCAACCGATACCGCGAGAAGGCGCATGGCTGGTAGCCTTCCGTATCCATGGTTACCAAGATCTCGAGAAGACTCATCAGTCTCGTCCGCGACTATTCGGGCAGATCTACACTTGGTCACGTGATTGCCAATGCAGGTATCAGGGCCAAGAGCCAAGGCGACGCCGCATAAGTAGACTATTCGGATACAGTCTATGATAATTCACTGCAGACACTACCGACTACGCTATGTTTTACTATATCACATAAAAATTAACTTTCATAGAACGGTTTATTGGTTACAGACGTCTCATTTACATAAAGTACTTAAGTACAATCTATGAAGGTCATACAATATACATAAATTCATGTTAGTACAAACATTAAAATCCATATCCCTTATCTATGCTAATAGCATCGTACACAGTAAGGCCAACAGACCAACAAAATCAACGTTCAGCTGAGTTAGACGCCACTATACAACTTATTAAACATGCTTAGCTTGTATAGACTATTGGTTACAGAAGCCATACTATATATATATATATGTATATGTTCGATAACTATAATGAAATAAGGTCACTAAAACATCATTATTTTGGTTCGAATGACAAACTTTGTGTAGAAGTATTACGTTCAAACGATCATTTAGGTTATAGACTTGTAGGAAATGTTACTATTTTAGCTTAAATCGACTTATTTAAAGAATAGAGTCATGAGTGTTAAACTTAGTTATGCTATTCAAACCTTTTATTAACACATTTATTTCGTTTAACTAATCATACATTGATATATCTTATATATTCATAAAAATTAGCGAATGATGTCGAAATGCCACATTACTCTGTGTGTTTGTAAGAGAAAAAGATACCCCAAAGTTTCCTTCTCTCTTACACAATGGTGTACAGACGACATCTCGAAAATTTTAGCAGCTATAGAGATCAATGGGAAGGAGTGAAAGAAAATGAATCAAAATAAATAACTAGCCCGGCAGTCTGCTTGATGCCAATTAGGTCAATAAATCTAGTCCTTGGTGGCATGTTCTGTCTTATTGCTATGATAATAAATTGATTTATTTGCCCGCACTTTCATTATACATAGCTCTAAAAAAAAGTATGGGCAGGTCTTATGGCTCCTGAATAAATATTAATCTTGTATATAAATATTTCTATTTGGTGAATAAGTTAAAAGTGCGTCGTATGACTCCAAGATAGCATTTATCTGCCAGATAGTATATATTTATCCATCACATTTTTATCGGGGGGCTTAAGTACCTGATAACCTTTATCTGAACTATAAAATGGTTGTTGCCATAGCGACGCGTTGTTTTTAATGAAGTTTCGCCAATCAGAATCTGTTTTTAGGTTAAAATCTTGGTTCACGTGTTTAGTAAGCACAGGCTCGGGCTCTAACTATATAAAGTTAAAACATTTAATTCACACTTTGTTATAAACTGACAAGCTATTTGTAGAGTTATATTTATATAAGAACAAAATTTGAGTACAATAAATGAAATTTTGTAAAAGTTGTACCCAACTATTGACCACATTTTGGCAGCCACCGAAATTAATACTTGCACGACATCTTAGCTACTGCGTCCACGTGACACCATCTGGTTACTCGCACTCGTTTAGCCGCCGCCATTATTTAACAAATGTTAAGCGTTGTGGTAAAAAAAAAACTTGGTTCGTGTGTTAAGTAAGGACAGGCCCAGGTTCTAGCTATATTTAAAGTTAGAACATTTAATTCACACTTAAACAAAAACTGACAAGCTATTCACTAGAATCAAAATCCAGACGAAGGACATTTATTAGCATGTGCACATGAGATGTTAGAAAGGTTAAGTAAGAAGGGGACTATGCTCATACACCTTACCCATAAATATTTCACTTATTTTTATTAATTATTAGCACAGATAAGGGGAATCGATAAAAACTAAAACATCAGATGCTATGAGCTAGATGTTAAGACTGATTGATGCCTTAGTCCTTTCATACATCAATATATTTTTTAAATAACAATTTATAGCCATGTTTATTTGATCAAATTTTACCAAACAAATAATTACCATGTGAGTTATAATACAGTATTTCAAATTTAAATTATGTAGCATATCAATCATGTAGATTGATCGGCTACGATTAAATTTCAATATTATGATGATTTACAACAGTAGAAAAGAAATAATGAAGTAATATTAACGTGTTTAAAAGTAATCTGGCTTGAAATTTATTTTCCCTGACTAGATGAAGTCAGATGCTATCACGTGGTTCCCTAAAACTGAAACACGTGGATATGAAAAACAAAGAGATTTTTAATAAATACTACAGCAGATTTCTAAGAAGAAGATTAACATTATCATATTTAGGAATAAAATACCTAATCGCATACCTGCTGCCAATGGATGATGTCGGATTGATTCGCATAGATTTGCCATGCTGCCTACATGAAAAATATGGTAAAGAACGTCTATATCGCAAATTTTCATATAAAAATAACTGAGTTTAAAAAAGGATATAATTAAAACAGATAGGTTTTAATAGAAGATGTTTCCATATCTACTCACCCTATCAAGATGTTCTTGGATTCCATAACACGTGTTTGAAGAAAATTACGATATAGGACGGACCAACACTGGCCGCACTTGTTCACGTTACTTCAGCTGATCCAGGAAAGAATTGTGAATCGGACTTGACCCACTGACCCGATGCGCTCGGAGCGAGCCAAGCGGGGTTGTTTGAAACTAAGGCTTTCCTCCTTCCTTCCCCTTTCCCCGCAAGCGGTTTCTCCCTGCTTCGTTTTCCTTTCTCCCTACCTTTTTCTCTCTCTCTCTGTCCGTTTCTTAGTTTATCACATGTTTTTGTTTTGTTTTGCTCCGTTCATGTCAGTTTGAGAGTATATAAGGGCTGCGTAGACCTATTTACTTGACTACATAGCCAGGATCCTTCTCAGCTTCACAGGACGACAAAATATCACGACCCAGCGTCGAAGAAAGAACGTCAACAAGGAACCGCTGATCATGGAGTGTCTGGCGTTGGATTCACCGCCGCGACGACCAGGAGGATATACTTAGAATTACTTAAGTATCCTGGCACCATCTTTAAGTCAGTCTGACTTAGTCTAAATTTTGTAAATGTCTATCTAGACTTGTTTGTTACTTTTCATAGTGTGTTCTAATAGTTGAAAGAGACTTTCATTTATGCGATAGTTTTATATTATTTGGAATTGACAGCAATACCTTTAATTCTTATTTACTTCAAATATGAAATGTTTATTTAATTAGTTAAAGTTTGTGTTCTGACTGAAGGATAAGTGTCATTATGACTCTAGTATTTAGGATGTCCTTCAGACTTTGTATAACGGTCCTAGCGACTTTGTTTTTCTGTATCCATATGATACTGTCTTTAAAGTATAAGCCTCTGGCTTTTAATGTTGTAAGGTCTTAATCATAAGACTCGCTGACCTACATAAGTTCCATGAATTCATTCTGGGTCAGTGTTTTTCATGACGCCGTGGACGTCACGTGCATTCATGTAAATTTGTATGGCTACAACCAGGCTGTCAGTCCTTGTTCTAAATCCCAGTTGAGTCATTAGTATTTTATGTATTTGGGTTGTTCGAGTAGTCACGCTACACGTGCAGTATTAGCTAGGGTGAGCAACCCGCGGAACTGAGCTTGTTTTCATAATGGGGCCCGTGCAGATAATACAATTTGAGTTTGCCCGTTTTTGGCTCCTTGAGTGTCTGTGTTGCATTTTAGCATAATTCTATTCAGTATTATTTGTACTATTGTATGCTTGGGCAGTACCTATAGGGAAAGGGACCAGCCATAGTACCCCTTTGTTGACACCTGTTTGTTAGCCATCAACCTATGTTTTCTACTGATCTTTCAATGTTTTTTTTATTATCTTAAGTGTCTAAAGAAATCTTCAAGCAAACTGATTTGAGTCTATCTTGTCATATACCTTGTTAATAGCTACTAAATTGTTCTCTCCTTTAGATAACTGCCTGAAGCCGGGCTCCTGCCCAGCGCTTGTAATATGACCCTACGACACTATCAAACAAACTTAAAGCCTGTAAACTTGTAATATTATTATAAATCTAATTATATTTTTCTATTCTAATAAATCTATTAATATTTTAATATTTTATTTTAACTTCAAATTTCTATTAAACTTATAAACCGTTACACATTAACCTATTTTCAACTTATCTAATATTCTCACAAGCTCGTTCCTTACACAATATCCTCAAATCTATTATTGTCATTCACATTGTTTAATTACTACTTCAACTATGTCCTGTAAGTTACATTTGTAGACACAATGCTTGCAATGTAACAATTATCTTAAATCAATGAGCAAATGATTAATTGTAATTTGTATGTTATCATTTGTTGTGAGCTATTTTTTTTATTCACTAGTTATCACATTTGGGATAAAATAATTACTGTCTAACAGTAAAATGTAAAATTGGAGATTAAACTTCTCTTCAAAATTTAAATTGCGTGCTCGCTATTCCGCAACGACACTAACGCCATTTGGCTTCAATGTCTGATCACTGGAACTAAAGAGTAGCCAGACCCGTATATCAGACTCTGCTGGCGGCAGACGGCGGAGAATGAAGATGGAATACAACAAGCAGTGAGGCCAAGAACAGACTATAATTTTTCCTTAAATAGACGTGACAGTAGTTTATATTAATTATACCTTTTTTTTTCATAATATTAACGATTAAATTTGTAACAGATCTTCTTGATGTAAGGCCCCTAAATTATCAGGAATTTTTTTACGGCACGCTATAGGGTACAGGTTTCCATTAAACGACAGTATTTTAGTAAAACTTTCAATATTATTGAATATCGATATTTTCTTACAGATATAATATTTTTATCGATATTAGTAAACGATATTCATATCAATCTCAATATCTATATTTATTTTCCGATATCCCATACTTCCTATATATACATACTTTCTCCACTTGAACTAGTTCAAATAAAACTATAAGATGTATCCCACGAGCTATTGAAGTAAACCATATAAATGAACTGTTAATTTCGGTGAATTGTATCATTATGAATTGTTAAGGCAACACTAACTAAAAACTGCAAGTCAAATTATAGATGTGTCGTTCATGAACGAACGGTTCAATATGTACGAAACAGTAAAAATAATAAACGATCCGGATCTTGGTTTAAATGAGCAGTCGTTCATTTTCTATCTCTGTCTACTCACTCAGGGTCTTCGTTTAATGTTCGGTTCAACTCGGCTAGCCTCGGTTATCAGCGCATTTCTTCCACATATTCCTTTTGTTTTTGTTTGTATGTAAGCGTTTTATTTATATAACATCAAAATATATACATGAAAAATTACAGGAAACAGAATGACAAAACGTTAACACCAGCCCCGTAGGGCTCTCGAAAACAAACATACGTTGAACAATTATAACATACAGAAAAACTTTAGCGCCCTGGCGGGCTGAATAATGTGGTCTTTAGGGTAGGGGTGGGAAAATTTAATAAAAACCCACCCCGCCGCACATAATGGGTCCGTTGGACCATGGTGGTACCCGGGGTACAGATACAAAGAACGACGATACAGGGACGGAAACAAAGGAGAAGAAAAAGAAAAAAGGGGGAAAAGAGTCCCCGGTCGATCGAGTCGCCGGGGTCGGTCAAGAATATTTAACAATACTCCGCCAGGGCTACTATGACAATTCCCTATGTAGCCCTGGCGTGAAAAGAGTAAACTAAAATAAAACAATAGGAACAGTCTCCGGCGGGCGATTTCTGCCCGACCGGTGTTTAAGAAACTAAAATAAAAATAAATTATTGAGCTGGCGGAGGAACTGCCGCTGCCCGCGGGCAGACTTTGAACCAGGAAAAAAGGGAAGGACAGGGAGCAAAGGAACGGGAAGCACATAAAAACGGAAGGAGGGATATCAGGAGAGTAGGTGCAAATGATAAAACGGGAGTGGACTCGGACCTGACCTATCCCGGTTCGAGGACCGGCTATGGCAAAAATTGAACTGGCCGGCCCTCGAGGTCGGTCGGCCTAGTGAGAGAGTTTCCCACCAGGATTATGTATGAAGATTCATGCCTTTTTTTCTTCAAACCATAATTTGCTCAGCAGTTTACCAGCTCACCAACAGTTTCTCATTCTCGTTCATGTATCCAAACAATGGATCAAGGTCAGTTGATTTTCAACCATTCATTTACCGCTCTTCTCTCTTTCTCGTTCATTCGTAAATTAGATGGATCAACGAGTGACCGGATATCTAGTCGTTCAACGGGTCTTCTCTCACTATCGGTCATTCGTTTATTGAACGGATCAATCACCATTTTTCTAACGCTCTCGTCAATTGTTAACTCTACAGAACAATTTAGTCAGATCTTGGATTGTAATTTAGACGTTTAATCATTGTAATATTTTTTTGTTATCAACTGTTCATATTTTTAAAAATCGTAATATTTTTGTGAATTGTGATTTAGGTATATCATAACATTGGTTTTTGTGATTCTACTAAGCATTCCATTATAATTTACCTACAATATATTAATATCATATAGAAATAAGTAGTTTCTTAAAAAAAAGTATAACAAAAAGGCATCACCATTTTTAAACAATAAGCCGATCTTTTTATTAACAATTTAAATAATGTTAAGGAAAAATAACGTTGTAACTACATATAAATAAAAATTACCTTAAATCGAATGAACGGATCATTGAACTGAACCAGATCAAATGATTGATAAATCGTTCATTTATAAGAATGATTTGAATATTAATTATTAGGCTCAGCCTTAAGCCGAGCCATACAACAAATTGGTTATAGACTCATCATGTGCTCCTCTCCACGGAAATCTTTAGTAAAAGGCGAAAGATTTTTTCGATTTGAAGAGAAGCCAGAGTAACAAGATTCAAAAATCTGATTTGACCAACAAAAACTTTAACGTGTAGTGTCTGCGAGGCATAAGAAGTTAATAGGCTTATAGATTAAATATTGAATGTTTTTTATGGAATTAGTTATTTTACTAGTTTATATATATTAGTCCTTGAAATTAGAATGTATAAAATGGTCAAATAATAGACTATAATAATTCAATAAATTTAACTAAGTGTAAAATATTTTTGAATAATCCATGGGTCATGGTCGATTTTACACGTCTTGACCATGGGGTGTGTTCTCTAAAGAGAAGAGCTTTGGTTAATACGTTATTGAAAATTGAATAGTATTTAGTTTTTTAATGTTGGTCAACCAAAATAATAAAGCTACAATTTCCATTCTATTAATCTATTTACGTAAGATCGCTACACAAGAACCTTGGTGATTTCCGCTTACACCTCTTGTAGATTTTGTATTTTGTAGACATGGCTTTAAAAAATACTTCGTTGCATTTTATTAAAAATCTTGCTCGATTTGGACAATCTCTGTGTGCAAAGGTTTGTTTTTTCCTTTATTGGCGTTGAAATAGCAAAACAACATTTTTCAGTTGTTTACAAATCGTGACAGTTTCTAAAATTTTAAAAGGTCTGGGAGGGCTCTCAAGAATAGTATTTTTAGTTTACTGAGGATCTTTATGAGACTACAACAGGGATTCTCCAAAACTTTCTAAGCTCTTGGCTTCCTTGGGAGGGGGATTAGATAGACTCTCATGGCTCTCTCGTTAGAATTTTCATAAACCTCTTGTTTTTCCCAAATTTTTCTAATCAAAGTAGAATATATAAGTGTGGTATAGTTATTATTAAAAATGTTTTTTAATTTTTTTTAAGTAATTTTCTTACATAGATACTCGTATACTAAGTTAATTGATTTATCACACTAGCAAATGAGATCAATAAAAATTAATACAGTCATCAATAGGAAAATAATTATTATGAATGTGAGACTTGCGAATTATGTCTCTAGGACAAAATTTGATATATTTTACTATTTTTTTATTTGATAATTAATTACATGATCCAAAAAGCTTGAGCTCACTTATAGGATTATTGATTTATAATAATGACATTTTATATGTGTTCAAATTTTAAAAGATTTAAAAGACATTACAAACATTTGATCATGAAATAAAAGTAACAAAAAAGCAAAATATACAAAACATAATAGACAGCAGTAGGCCTACAATGTGATAGATTAGATAATTTTGAAATATGTGTGATAGTTAATACATTTTATCAATAAACACAAGAAAAAAATAATAAATAAATAATGGAAAAGTTCCTTTGAAATAAAAATGAAAATTGAGGAAAATCAATTAGTATAATAATAATAATAATAATAATAATAATAAAAAACAAGACATGTGGATATGTTCAGGGAAATAATAAATATATATTCTAAAATATTTACTGATAAAATATATGGCCTAATGGTTGACAACGTAACATGCATATCATCCTCAAGACTTAGCAGTCTAGTTCTTGCTTTGGATTTTATTGTTGTCATAGCTGAGAAGATCTGCTTTCACAAATATGAAGTTAAGAGGGACAAAAGTATTTATGTTGCTTTTCTCACTAGGTTAGGGTAGGTCTACTCCTCCAGCCTAAGCCAAGAAATAGCCAATGATGTCTGACTCTTGTCACATTTAACTTTTAGTGTGGATGTGCATTGCAACAGGTGCTGCAGAACATACAATACAAAGAAAAATTAAATGAATAAACTTCCTTCCATTTCTTTATTTTCATTATTTTGTGCTAGTATTTTTTTTAAATATATTTTCTTTTCAGGGTTTGATTTCCAGCATGGCCGAAAATTTATCATTGATGAAAATATGGGTTTATCCTTTCACATTGATAAATTGATGGCTAGATACTGGATGTTGTGCCTGTTCTAGTCTTAAGTTGGATTATAAGGCATATGAAGCTATGACAGGCCTAGCAAGTCGGTAGTGGAAAATATATGGCTTGAGTAAAACCTGATCCAGGCCACAGGCTGGAAACTTATCTTATTAAATTCAAGTACTTACGTTCTAGTTCATACCATGGGAAACATTAACACCACAAAGAAAACTTAGTGGGGGAGATATGCTTAGTGTAAATGTCAGAAACATATCTCTCTTTGTTATACAACACTATTTTTAAAAAAACATTAATAATCAATACACCAAAAATACAAACCTACCAAAATTAATATTACTTGTAGCTTTTCTAGTAGCATGAAGTTAAAAACATATTCACCTACATCACAAAATAGTTTACATGGTGACCTTCCCCATTGATCTGACGATATTTCCAAATTAACTCTTATTTTTTAGTTCTTTTTGTACCAAACCCAGTTAGTGAATATGTAACTTAAATTTATTTTCATATTACCTTGTTTAAAGACTTCTTAACATCAAGTTACTTGAACATCTCCTAATGAATTGACTTGAACATCTTCTAATAAATTTACTTGAACATCACCTAATGAATTTACTTGAATATCTTCTAATAAATTTACTTGAACATCTAGTGAATTTACTTGAACATCTTCTAATGAATTTACTTAACATCTCTTAATGAATTTACTTGAACATCTTCTAATGAATTTACAAGTAGCTAGCCTCATACATATTGATGAGCCTATCAAAGACAACACAGCATAATATAGTCGAGAGGAATAATAGGAATGGGATGGCTCCAAGAAGGTGAAACCCACAATTCTAGGTTAAAAATTATTCAAACCTATTAAACATAACCTTCCATGCATCAACAAATAAAAGCTTCTCTTAAGTTGGAATGGCTAGTACTGGTAAAATAAACTTGGGCTACCTATTATAATGAGCCACGATAGAATAATAATGGGAGCAGGATTCTGTAGAGGCAAAGAAGGTATTTCATTGTGTAATATAATTGATTTATTATTCAATATAATAGATAATTATGTTCTTGTTATTTGGGTGTCATTTCTCTATAATAGAGCCGTTTTCGTAATGGTAACATTCATACAACACATACTTTTGTCTTCTGCTGGTTTATATTACTGACACACTTCTGCTAGTGCCTAATTTTGCCCTATGTGTGACTTACAAGTCATGCTACTCAAGGTTGCATAAAACATCCCCAATATACTAGGTAGGAATCTTAACCTCAAAATTAATCAGAGCATGCCAGTCGAGCACAATGTCGCTAAGCTAACAACGTATTAATAACAAAAAGTAGGCTTATTATTCAATTGTAATGTGTGTGGAGGCAACACCCACAACACCCCCAAAGGGGAGTCCTGCAAGCATGGCTATAAGAACTTTTACAGTACGTTAAACTACTAGAATTTCCTAGTTGCAAAGCACAAGGCCTATTTAGTGGCCAGTAAGTAATCCATTTATTTTAAATACACCATCTAAAAAAAACATTCGACCTATAATTTGAGGAAATAATATATTAATTCAAGTTACTTTTAATGATTCTTTACAATATAAAAACTCTGTAACTTTCAACAGGTAAACACATAAAGAATATTTGGAGAAACCATTTTGCATGATTACATTTGAAAATATTTTATTTTCTTTGCGTTAATTTAATTAAATATTAATACCGGTAGTTAACTATACATATTGCCTACTGGCAACTTAAAATTAACTAAAGGAAATAGGATTGAAGTCCTCAATTTAAACTAGTAGGCTTTTCTCATCACTAATTTTACACAGGCATGGTTCACTCAGTATGCAGGGCATGATATATATATATATATATTAGTCTATTCGCTTCCCCCTCATGTGTGTGTGTGTGTGTGTGTGTGTGTGTTTGTGTGT
>CABFWB010000206.1:22737-69706 GCA_902151455.1 Timema bartmani
CTGGCTGAACCACTCCAGCATAGCTTGCTTCAGATTCGCGTGCGTCGCACCCTTCAAATTATTGGCCTTTACATCGTGGCCTTCCTTCTGCACTACATTCACAATTTCTTCTCTCATTTTGAGAATCGTAAAAAGTGTCGACTTCGGAATGCCATGCCACCGCGTAATCTCCATCTTTGTAATCTTCTTCTCATCCACTTCCTGGATTATCTCCTACTTCTTCATGAGCGTCAAGAAGGTCCTCTTTCCACTCATTTTGTCGAAATTATAAGTTCGTATCAAATAAAAATATATAGTGTGGGTCGTCCAAAATCGTTCACAAAATCAAACCAAATCGAGAATCGAAATAACAATGGCAAAAACAAGCTTGGTGCGTGATGTAGCGGCAGTCGCGTGCGGGGAAACATTGTCTTGCTTGTGGGATGGGGTGGACAGAGTCAAGTGCTATTGACTGGCATTGATAGGGTGGTGTCTATTTTTATACCTGCCCTACCCCAGTTACTAGTAATACAGCGCCCACAAAAATAATTGCAAGTGCAATAAACACATTTTACGGCCGATTTCCTTAAAATGTTCGACCTTTTTTTTCACATTTTTCACGGTTCCCCAAAAAAGGGTCGTTACTTCGAGAGGGACGTTATTCCCGGGGTCGTAGAATTGAGAGTTGACTGTATATATACACACACACACACACACACACACACGGGGTGGAGCGAAAAAAACAAAAATTAAATTATCGGAAACGGGTATCCATCAATAGTTGTGTATTAGGCCCACTAACATTTCTGCGATTTTTTTTTTTTTTAAGTCTTCTTCAGTCTGTGTATCAGGCCTAAATCTTTGCTAAAATTAATTATTTATCCAAAAGGATTTCCTATGAGTTAAATTTGATAAACAGTTTTTGGGTGGTGATAAAATGCTAGACAAAAAACTTGAAAACAACATAAATTTTTCCCTACCGTTACTTTTTACATCTTCAGTTTATGCATTTGGGTCAAAACATCAGAGTTTTCGCCTATTTTCATAATTTCTTGAAATTTTTGGTTTTGTTGAAAATTATTTTCCCCATGACCTAAAATGACTAAACTGTTTTCGGATAGTGATATTATATTAGAAATATACCTCAAAACCAGCATATATTTTTTTCTTTACGTTTATTATACATTTTTGAGTGTGCACAAATGAGTCAAAATGTCATACTTTTTTCTCAATTTTTGTAGTTATTTTAACTTTACTAGGTATTTTCTAATTGCAATTATAAGCCTACCTGTTTCTTTTCTGGTAAAAAAGGTTGTTGACTTGTCGAACGTGTGCCAAGTATCAAATTTAGGTATAGCTATCATTGGTATGCAACTCTTCGCTAGTTCATATTGAACTACCCAGGACTCACCATGGAGAGATCGATACATGTCGAGTCTCTTTTTTTTATAAATAACAAATTTTAGTAAACATTTCATACTTGAGGCCTGATGCGCAAACTGAAGACATAAAAAAAAAATTACAGAAATATAAGTGGGCCTAAAACCCAACTATTGATGGATACATGTTTCTGCAAATGCAATTTTGGTTTTTTTCGGGCATGAATCCCTGCATACTGAGTAAACCATGCCTGTGTAAAATTAGCGATGAGAAAAGCCTGCTAGTTTTAATTAATGACTTCAATCCTGCTTCCTTTATATATTCACAAATATTCACAAATATTCATAAATATTCACTGTATGAAACCTCATCAAGACATCAGTTTTGTATGTAATGTACCTTAACACTCTCACTGCTGTCAGAAAACACATGGTCCATACCAGAAGCCTATAACCTGAATGTATAGTAAGACACAGTGCTAAGAGTGACAATAATAATAATATTACTTCTTAGCACCGCATC
Organism: Timema bartmani; assembly: GCA_902151455.1. Classification (NCBI taxonomy): domain Eukaryota; kingdom Metazoa; phylum Arthropoda; class Insecta; order Phasmatodea; family Timematidae; genus Timema; species Timema bartmani. The sequence goes on from CABFWB010000206.1 coordinate 24,619, forward strand.
TTATTACCCAATCAGGCTATATGCGCATTTGCATGGAGGGAGAGTGGAAAACCCTATAGGAAAAACCACCCCCAGTTCACCCTAGCAATATTCAAACTTCAATCTCCTTGTCCCCGGCAATTTAGCTCAACATGAAACTAATACGTTAGTTAACTACGCCACCAAGGCGGATCAGCAATAATAATAGTAATAATTTAATCATAGGGAAAAATAACTATTCAAACAGTGGGCTGCAGGGCAGATGCATCATTTTAGATAGTTAGAAAAATAACTCATAAGAATGGAATACATACAGATATATTTCAATAAAATACATATAATTTTACTTTATTTGTGTTAAGCCTATAGGTATTAAAATAATTTCAAACAATTCCTCAATATTTTCAAAAACAGCCATCCTTAATGTTTATTAAAAAATCCTAAAGCCAGTTAAAAAAAAGCTATTTGGTTATAGGCTAGTCATCATCATCAGTCTGTGTCCGAGTCGGTTTAGTAAAATGCCTCCATCTTCCTCTATCCTTCCACCATTCCTCCTTTAATTGGTTTCATTCTCCTCCTTTCACTTGCACACTTTTTTTAGTAGCTCCTCCCATCTCTTTCTTGACCTCCCTTGCGGTCTTTTCCCTACATACTTCATCTCTGTCATTTTATTTGGCATCTTCTCCTTTTCCATCCTTATTACATGCCTATACCATCTCAGTCTTGCTTCCTGTACAATCTCATGCACTTCCTGTACCCCCACTTTTTCCCGAATTTCTTCATTCCTCATCCTAATAGGTTAGTAACAATGCTAAATGTTTTAAGGGTAACCTAGTGGTCTAGGGGTAAGATATCAGACTTCTGTTCTGGGGGTCCGAGGTTCAATCCTCGGTCCCAGCACAGATTTATCTGATTGCTAAACCCTTCCTTCACCTCTGACAAGACGTGTATTAATCACAACTTGTGAATATGTGGAATGCCAGGCCTCCACCGTGGTTCGGATCCCACGTTAAACTGTAGGTCCTTCATTTCATCTCACAATCACCCTACCATTGCACATTAGCGTAAGTGCGTACAACCTGAGTGGGTAGGAAGATGTGGTGCTGCTAATAATAATAATGATGATGATGATGATGATGATGATGATGATGATGATGATGATGATGATGATGATGATGATGATGCTACAACTACTACTACAACAATATCAACAACATCAACAACTTAAGCATTTTTCCTTTTAAATTTTGAACTATTCTACTAACATACTTAAATTAATTTAGTCATACTGGAGTTGATTCATTAAAACATGGTGAAAAATAGTACCCACCCAACCAAACTAGGTAACCATGTGACCTTTCAATAAAAAACCTCAGTGAAAATGGTCTTGTTTCCTAACTATTTACGATCCCCTATAGCACAAATATTGGCTTTGTGAGTTTATAATCTTTGTTATCTCTTGTTGAAGTTTATCAATAAAAATTGACATTATTTATAAGAATTTAAAACCAATCTATTTTTGTAGTTTAAAGTAACTTGATTTCTTGTAAATTTTCAGCATTTGAGTAGTGCGAGAACAAGCATAACCTTAGCAACTGACGACAAACCCATGTTTCCTGGTTTCTCTGCCCAATGGACTGATAAGCTTCACTTTATTGATCCAACCTCGTATGGAACAATTCCAGTGTACAGAGTACTTGATTATGGTGGCAACATTATTAATAGCTCTGAGGATCCTAAGGTAGGTTTCAACGCAATAATTCTTCTAAAATCATGTGCTTCCCAAGTGTATCTAAGTTAAATAATTAATTGGTAATTACAGTATCCATATGAAACTCTTAAAGGGCCCCTAAATGATCAGTACTTTCAGTACCAATAAAGTAATAATGAATACTGACAATCTGATTGATCGTTTGAGGACAATACTGACAGACGGACTTACGAAAATACTGATGTGAACCAAATTTTCTGATCACATCAGTATCAGTCTATCAGTCTTACAAGTGGTGGGAGAGACTGACAGTAAGACTGACCGTGTGCGCACGCTTGTCAGTATTCCCTTCAGTATCAGTAGCAAACAGACTGCACATGCCTTTTTCTTATCATCCATGTTTTGTGTTGCATACAGGAGCTTTATAAAAATAATGACACGAAGACTGACCGTGTACAGTCTTGTTGTAAATACTGATGCACATTGACAGTCTGACTGATTGTTTAGGGGCCCTATTAGAATCAAGATTATAATTAAATTTTTACCTAATAATAACATATCAAGCTTTATAATAAATACACCCGCTTTGGTGGCCGCATGATCTAAGGTGTCAAACTCGAGTTAGACTAGACTGCCGATGACAAGGAGATCGAGGTTTGAATCCCACTAGGGTGTACTGAGCGTGTTTTATCATAAATAGTTTTCTACTCTCCCTAGTCCATACACACAAATTCGGGTACACTTCCTATAAATTGAATCTTACTCATCCCTAACACATCAACGTAACTATTAGTATGCATGCGTATAACCCGATCAAGTAGTAAAAATGTTGGGCTGAAAAAAAATTATATATAAATAATAAACAATTATTCATAGTGTATTGTAGGAGATATTTGGGCTTTCCAGTAATATATCAAGAAATGTTTAAAATGAGTATACAAAGTTTGTATTGTAAAATGATTGCAATAACACTAGCAATCATGCCACACAAATGTTTCAGTTGGATCAAAGTAAAGTGGTAGAAATCTACCACTGTATGACGTTGCTCAATAGCATGGACCGTATTCTCTACGAATGCCAACGTCAGGGGAGGATCTCTTTCTACATGACTCATTATGGGGAGGAGGCTACTGCAGTTGGCAGCGCCGCGGCCATCAATCCTGACGACTTAGTGTTTGCGCAATACAGGGAGACAGGTCATATTTGGGATATTTAATTGAAAACAAAGCAGTGCTAATGTTAATATCAATAGGGCTAATAGGATTAAATATTTTGCCATCAACCTTGATCATAGTTTCCCAAATTAGGATGCGTATCAGGGCTGTTGAGTCGATACACCAAGCCTTCGACTCTGACTCATTTATTTTTCTATTCTCTGACTCCTTCATAAATGGCGAAATTATATCAATTAGTAAGTAACAGATTTACCACAGTAAAATGCTTGAATACAGATAATTTCATGGGAAGCTTCTTTGACATTGTGAATGTATATTTAAATACATATGTCAATCCAAATTACAAATATTGGTTGTAAAGACTAAAAAAAAGTATAAAATTAAAATGATATAACTACCATATATTGTTATAATATTATACATTTTTATTTTGAAGTTGGAGTCTGTACATTTTTACTGACTCAGACTCCATCCAAAATTGCTTCAGAGTCCAGTTCCACAGCCCTGATGCGTAGATACCCAGGTGTATGTGATGTCCATGTAAGTTTTATTGATCATAACATATTTTATGCATGGATTTTTATAAGCCTTTTGTCACGGCTTTCCACTTGAGCTTAGAACTGCCATATCCCTTGGTGTCAAGTGTCGGGATCTTGAGGAAAGGAGGTCTTTATTTCTAATCTGATACAAAATTCTAAATATAAACCTCAAGTCTTGAAACATAAGTTTTCTCATTAATAGTGAACCAAATAATGTAAGCTACAAATCCAGCAAAACCTGGGTACATCCACTTGTGAAACAACTGACTGATTTTGATTGAGTGGTCCAAGAGGATTTGAGGAATCGAGAGTGAGTCTCCTTTCCTAGGGTTTATATATACCCCTTGTAGAAGGTTCTAGATTCCCTAGTACAAGTGGTATAACTGTGGCATTGCAGAACTTGTGAAACCTGCAGTTGCCATTCTTTTCTTACTATAATAGAACCAACTGCTCACTTTGACTTAGTGGATTCGGCCCAACTATACTAAAAATACAAAATAAACATCTCAAAATATCCTATTTGATCATTCAGTACTCAACATTCTGTTTCATTAATCTCTTGGGATATGTATTTTAAATGTATTATATGTCCTATTTGTAGGTGTATTGATGTGGCGGGGATATACACTAGACCAGTTTATCAACCAGTGCTTTGGGAACTGCGAGGATGAGGGCAAAGGCCGTATGATGCCCATACACTATGGATCGAAAGCTAACAACTTTGTCACCATTTCTTCCCCCCTCACAGTGCAATTACCTCAAGGTAAGGTTTCTAGAGAGATGGGGACGTTTGAATTCTCAATTCCTCAAATCTCTCGAATCCAAATCTGAAGTCCATGACTTGAAATACCATTCTATGTCATTGGTAGAATTAATTATAAATACTTAAATTATTGGGAAAATGCGACCGTTTAGTCTTTTGTTAAAAAAAAAATATTGTAAAAAAATTAATTATTCACTCAAAAAGTATCATCTTTTTTTCTTTATGTTATAATAAATAAAACAAATATTCACTGTATGAAACCTCATCAAGACATCAGTTTTGTATGTAATGTACCTTAACACTCTCACTGCTCTCAGAAAACACATGGTCCATACCAGAAACGCTGGCCATTTTTAGCATATTTTGTGATTTTTCTAGTAAATTAAATATGATATAATAAATAACAAAGTAAATATCCATCCTTTTAAAGATCAGATTATGCACTTTAATTTGATATATAGATGACTGATATATGATAGTAAAAATATTTTTGAATAAAAAAATTGTATATGTCTGTTTTAGAAAAAATAAAAACTGAACCAATATAATTTTTTTGTAACAAACACAGTGTAGTTTATAAAGTATTTCAGTAAAGGCTAAAGTTAATACTAACATTCTTGACACCATGGCCGTCGAATTTATTGGCAGATGTTCTTAAGAAATTCGCCAAGCCTGTCAATTCTACGAGGTCTTGAATTTAAATTAGTATAAAATCTTTGCTCGTATTTTCTATGTGTTTGGTTAGTGCTATGCATTCCTTGGACTGTTAGTTCTAAGTTGTGCTCATAGATGGCATTTCACTGCACATCTGAGTGGAGTTTTTAAACTAGAACAACCTTGCATTTCACCCACCAAATAGCTCAAGTTCAGTGATTCTTAGCGCAAAGAATAGCATTCATTTCTGTTTCTTGTGTTCATGCTGCATAATGAGGAGAAAGGGTTTATTTGATAATGAAATAGCATAAATAGTGAATTTAGCTCATGATATAGATGGCAACATTTGATGATACAATAGAAGAATTAGTGATGAAATATAGAATCCAATGCTGTTTATGAAAGTGAATGCTATGTTATAGTAGGCCTATCTCACAAACGTCAACATGAAAATATTATTTTATATTATTAGGCCTAAATGCCTCTTCAATTGTGAATAATATGTGTTTGAATGATAAACAATTTACATATAAGCTATTATAATTTCTAATTTATAGACTACAATGCATAGTAATATTATCTCGCGGGTAGGCCTATGGTCAATAAAATATATCTTATAATAAATTTACTTACAAATCAGGTAGCATTTAAAATTTGGATTATTCATTATGAAGCTATTCATTATGAGCCTATATGCATATTTTATTGTATACAACGACACCTATCACCTAGATCTATAGTAAGATTTTGGTAGGAAGAACAGTAGAAGTTAGTTACTAAAGTTACTAAAACAATGTTAATATATTCATACATAAAGTCATGTTATCTGCAGTTGTCACTTTTGATAAATATTATTATCAATACCAATAAATTAAAACAAATAATATAGTAAATTGTTATCAATGTTGGCTGTAAAAAAAGTTTGAATTTTCTCTACTGTTCTTCCAACCAAAATTAGGGTATACTTTACCAGCTGATTGTATGAGTTTATTATTTGCATGACTTTTTTGTTTCTGCCTTTTACATTACCTTTAATAAGAACTCTAATGATAGCACTTTACAAGATATCACATGAGATTAAAATTATTCATAATAAAGAAGACTGTAGCTCCAAACTGGCCTTTTAACTTTTAAAATCCAATGTGTGACTGTGGGGAAATTAATTTTTTTAAATCCCTAAAATTGCCCAGTTTCTGCAGGTAGGTACATAATCTTAGCCCTGTACTGAAGGGTTAAATATTACTAAAAACTCAAAGTAACAAACATAAAATTATTATTTTTTAAATGAAACGATTCAAAACAGGGCTCAAACCAACTTTGCACATATTGCACTGATATCTTGTGTCTTGCCTACCAACTTTTCCTGTTTATTTTTTGCCCTTTATTGAACACACTTTGCACTTTTTTGAGATTTCTTCTATCTACCTGGAAAAAGTGTACTGTATTAGAATAAAAATGTAAGTATACCGTTCTAGATAATAGTAATACTGTGTTTCTACAGCTGTTGGGGCAGCTTACAGCTTCAAGATGGCAAAGAATGGGCGCTGTGTCATCACTTATTTTGGAGAGGGCGCTGCAAGTGAAGGGGATGCTCATGCTGCTTTCAACTTTGCCTCTACACTGGATTGTCCTGTGCTGTTTTTCTGGTGTGTATTTGTTAGCTATGTAATTAATTACATAAAACACCAACTCCAAAACCACGTCTCAGTTTTTTACACAAATCATTTCTTCTGGCATAATGTTATACAGCTTTGTGTGTGACCTCCCACTTAGTGCAAAGCACACAATAAATACTTTTATCTTTGTCTGATGAAGGCTAAAAGGTTAAAATATTACTTATAGCTGTATTGTGAACATGTTGTAGCCCGTTACTCAAAAAGGAGGGGTACAAATACCAAAAAAATAAGTTCAAAAGGGAAGCGGCAAAATTCAAACAGGAATAATAGGAGTGAGCAGTGTGAGTAATTTGCTTAGGATAATTCTGGGACGTCATATGTCTCCAGAGCACGCAACTCATCCCTAATTGTGGGAAGAAGAACCACGGTCTACCTCCAAAAACCTTAAGAACAAATGATATATATTTATATTTAATGAAGATATGCAAAATAAGTGTAATTAATTATACCCAGGGATAATGTGATTAAAAAAATAGCATTAAAAGATTGCAAGTCCATAATAGCATTTTATTCAAATTTATATCAACTAGTAACAACATATATAACATGTAGAAACCATCGAGAATGTTACTCATTGCATTAATAAACAATGGTGATCTGCGGTTACAGTTTTAAAACTCGCTAAACATATTACTTTACGATCTTTCCAATATATCAGATAAGCGATTAGCATTATATATAACCAATTGAACAAAAAATAACATTGTTCAAAGTGTAATTTTTTTTTTGTTTACTTAAACTAGAAGTTAATGGATATCAGGGGCCATAACCATCCCATTACATAATTACCCTCTCATTACTCTGATTTTAGATTTATCATAACTTGTAATTCCCATATTTTTTATAAACAATTCAAAAGTTTAACCAGACTTTTCCAAAATGGTAACGGAACTCTGCATTCCCACTCTTATCTACAATTACTATATAGACAATAAACAAATAATTAATTTCAATCTTTATGGCAAATATAAAATTAGTTAAAGGTTTTCCTTTACATATGGCCGATAGTTATGCAGCTCCATACTACTTACATTGCCCATGTCAGACAACACCTAACACAAGACATAGCTAACGTTAAATATTATTAAGATACCACATTAAATATTTAGTGTCTGATTACATAAACATTTCTAAATAACTTAAACGTTAAGTTTCCTTCACTACGCAAGTAGTCCTCAAAAGTTCAATTTTTTAAAGAACCCAGGATGATATTAATAATATAAGTTAAAGTGCCAGAAAGGAATTTATAAAAAAATATAAATAAAAAAAATTAATTAAGCTGAAAGATAAACTTATCCTTACATTATAAATGTTTAAGAAGCCTTAGCTTCACCTTCCCAATTCCAAGCCGTGTCCAAGAGTAATGTCTATCTATTACAAACAGTCTTTTATATGGTACGCAACTTCGTCGAACACATAATACGGATCACAGGGTGGAGGATCACAAGGTCAACACGCGAAAGGGGGGGTGCATGGCAACGATAACATTCCGTTTTCTTCGAGAAAACACTGGACGGCACTGGACGCATCTTATTGGACGTTGAACTGGCTGGTTGGCTTTGAGCAAGGCGGCGGCCTCTAGTGGGCGAAGTTTGACTCTCTATTCGGGGCCGGCAGTTGTTGACTTAGTGGTTATGTGACTGGATGTGTAGTTTCGTTAGTCCGAGACGGTGATATAGGGTGAGTGTTGACGATGTATATATTGAATTGTCCTTTTTTACTCGTGACTTGTAGCAAGGAAATGCTACAATGTGTTTGATTAATTCTTCTAAAAAGGACAAAAGAAAGGAAGATGAGGTCATAATTCTTTATTGAATTTTCAAGCTTACATTTTCACTTTTCTCAGGGTGGGCTTTCTCTTATTTAAATGCTCATAGGTCCATCTATTTATATTTTAATAAAATGAATTAGTGTCTAATGTCTTGGAAATGTATAACAAGACGGTGTAGAAACACTGTACAGTGATGTAAAGTAAGTGAGTGAAGGAAGCCAACCTGAAAGGATAGTTAGGTTAGGCCTAAATAGGAACAAACACACTTTTTTCTTCATTTATTCTTTCACTTTTAACATTTCCCACTTCTTCACATTTTCACAGCTACACATTATTTTAATTTTCACAAATATTCCTTTTTCTTATAAAGAAACACGTATAAAACACAAAGAAGGTAAAGGTGGATAGAAACATATAAAAGGAACAAACACAATATGGCTTTTGCAGTGAAAGGAAAAACACAGTTCACACTTTACATTGCTACCATTGGGCAAAGAGGTAATGGCTGCCTCTTGAAGAAAATCAAACGTTAATGCCCAATCCCCCAACTTAGGTTTCATTCTATTGGAACTCGTCAGGAGGGAGTGTGAAACGCGCAACACAACTTCCTAAAAGAGGAAACAAAAAAAACACAAAAGGGAGAGAAAGGAAATATTAAAAAATGATAGGACACTTAGATAGGAACACAAACATTTTAGGAGGTTGCGTTAATATAACAGTCACTTGTACTTTTCTCTCTTAATGTGTATGTATTGTCTTTGTTTAAATAAACAGCCGTAACAATGGGTATGCCATCTCAACACCGTCTCATGAGCAATATCGCGGGGATGGGATTGCAGCCCATGGCCCAGCTTACGGTATGGCAACAATTCGTGTGGATGGGAACGACATATTTGCTGTTTATAATGCCACCAAGGCAGCCAGAGAATTCGCTGTCAAGGAAAACAGACCTGTTTTAATTGAAGCCCTAACATATAGGTGAGAGCAAAGAAAAATATACTGTTTTGTTTAGTAGCTGTATCATTAATTAAATCATGAAATATTAGACATGGAAGAAGGTACAGGAAAGAAAGATAGTAGCAAATAAAAGGAATAAACACACTTTACCACTGCTGCTAATGGACAAAGAGGCAATGGCTGCCTCTTGGAGAAAATTGGTTGTTACTGCTCAATCCCTTTACCTATGCTTTGTTCTGTTCCAAATCTTCAGAATGTGAAACATGCAACATAATTTCTTAAGAGACCATCTCGAAGCCTATTTTCTGCATTGAACAAGATTGCCAAGCTTAAAATAATTTTAGGATCACTTTGGTAGTTTTTTCATTTAAAAAAACTGTTTTTCAATTTGGTAATTTTTTATAATATGGTAAAACAGTTTTGCTGGTCTGGATTTCACACATTTTTAAAGTAGAATACATAAAACTGCACCACTAAGCGACATCTGGTGCCAGAAATAAAACTTACCAAAGCTTTATCCTTTTATAACAATGGAAATCGATAAAACAAATGTGTGTGTGACTACTTCTACTAAAAAAAAAGACAGAAGAAAGGAAGATGTCACCTTTGTGCATTGGATTCTTCACACATTTTTCCTCTTTCCCTAGGTGGGCTTTCTTCATCAAATTTACTCTTATTAGTTTATTTTCCCTTTCTCTTTAGTTTTATCAATTTCCATTATTATAAAATTATTTAGCCACTGGGCCACCTCATTTTATCTTGGGGCTTAGATAGGCTCTTAAACAGGGAACACAACATTCAGTAAGTGACAACAACAAAAAAAGAGGGGGGGAAGCAATTAGTATATTTAGCACCGCGTCTTACTACCCGTTCGGGTTATACGCTTAAGTACTAACTACGCTAATGGATTAGGAATTGGGAGAGATGTCACCTTTGTGCATTGGATTCTTCACACATTTTTCCTCTTTCCCTAGGTGGGCTTTCTTCATCAAATTTACTCTTATTAGTTTATTTTCCCTTTCTCTTTAGTTTTATCAATTTCCATTATTATAAAATTATTTAGCCACTGGGCCACCTCATTTTATCTTGGGGCTTAGATAGGCTCTTAAACAGGGAACACAACATTCAGTAAGTGACAACAACAAAAAAAGAGGGGGGGAAGCAATTAGTATATTTAGCACCGCGTCTTACTACCCGTTCGGGTTATACGCTTAAGTACTAACTACGCTAATGGATTAGGAATTGGGAGGGTTGAATTTAGAGGAAGTGAACCCGCATTTCCGTGGAGGGAGAGTGGAAAACCATTTAGGAAACCCCCCCCAGTTCACCCGACTGAGATTCAAACCTCGATCTCCCTGTCCACGGCGGTCGAGCTCAACACGACTGGCGCGTTAGCCAACTACGCCACCGAGGCGGGTAGCAATTAGTAAATAATTAATGGACACACATATGAAACACATAAAGAGGAATGAAAGGACAAACAAAAAATGTAAGGGAATGTCCAATTTGTTGTAAAAAAAATATTGTATTAGTTATTATACTTTCTTCCATGTATAATATTATTTGCGTCAAAGATTTTAAATAGGGATTTCCTTAAATAAAGGTGGAATTTCAAACAATATTTGTTTTTGACCCTAGGACAAACGATGTTCCTTCAGGCTAGGATTCGAGCAATAGGAGTGACTAAATATTTATAGGTATAGCCTGATAAAATATTATGGGGAAAATGTTTTACCATAAGAAGGTGCTTAAAATGGACCACAAAAAAAAGTTTAAAAAAACATCGTTTTAGGGGTGTGCGAAAAACACTTTTTCAATTTGAGACGAAAATATGAAAAATATTGAGATGCGAAAACAAGACAAGAAAATGTCTTATTAAAGTACAAAAATGTAAATAATGTTAACTAAAGTAAATGACCTATCTAGTTTAAAGTGCTAAATTTCCTTTTGACATTAGCGCTGGCGCTTGCTTTGGATTATCTTACATTTCATTCAAACACTTAAGATATAACTCATACATATTTTAAATGCAATTACTAAAATAGTTATTGTTGCACTGTATTCCATCTATAATTTAATTTTGCAATGTAACAATTAATAATTTCAAAGTTTGATAGGGAAAAACAATATTTATAACCAAAATATTACTTAATGGATTGTTATTTGGGTGTAGAAATTTAAGCCTATTTTCAGATCTTTACTGTATGATTAAAAATAATAAATTCTTGGTTTGGGTTGTAAATTTCTTAGGGCCATTATTTGCTTTTTAATATATTTTTTTTCCTTCAAATTTTCAAAATTCAGTTTTTAACTTTCAAGTAAAGATCAATGTTTTTTTTTCTTGTCTCATTTGATTTATTTTAAAGTATCGCAAATCCTAATTTATATCAAACAATTTTTAGCTATATGGAAACGGTGTGTAAATACTGTAAACTAATGTAATGTTAGTGGTTTAGAAGGAAGCCAACCTGAAAAGTCTTTATACATTTTTCAAACCTATATCTCCTGATTACTTTCACAGTTATACATGATTTTAAATTTTGTGAAATTATTCCTTTTAGCACCTTAAGAAACATGGATATACATGAAAAATACTGTACTGTTACAGAAACGGTTAATACATTTGAAAAGGTCGGAGGGTAAGGCAATTCTCAAAGTTTTCTGTTTTTATCTTTTTGTGTTTATTAAGGTGAACAAGTAATATTTCTGAAAATGTAAATCATTTGTAACTGTGAAAGTGTGAAGTGTGTATGAAGAAATTAGAAAAAAAATAATTCTCTATCAAGGTCTAACCTATACTTTCACCACTTCGCTGACGACATGGTCTAAGGCGACACCCAAATGTGGGTACCATTCCTATAAATTTAACCTTCCTAATCTCTAACACATTAGTGTAATCATATATAGGTGTAAAACCCGAACAGATAGTAAGACGCAGTGCTAAAAAACCAAACTATCCTTTCAAGTTGGTTTTCTTCCGCATCATTTTACAGCACAGTACATTATTGTACAGTGTTTCCACACTGTTTAACATATTTTAAGCTGCTAAGCAATTCAGTTTTATAAATAATTTTGATAGATATAAACCACAGTATTTATTTTAGAAATCATATTTATAATGCTTTAAATGTTCATGCAAGCCATAGTTACGGTATCAGGAGTACCCATTTTTGGAACTAAAATGTCAAAACCCCTATTTAGTTGTGTATAAAAATGATGTGTGCATAGAATTGGCCACCACAGTACCTCTGATGATAGCAGCACCTACAGACAAGACTCTGAGGTTAATCAGTGGACGGGAGCTTCACATCCTATTGCGAGACTAAAACAGTACATGGAGAACCAGGGATGGTGGACTGAAGCTCAGGAGAAAGAATGGAAGCAGGACACTGTCAATCGGGTGAGTCAACAACACTCTGTTTTCACATTTGACGGATAGTTACATAGATAACTCAAAACAATGTTAAGTTGTGCCAATGTTACTTTCCGAATGAGAGTTAAATAGGTAGGAAATTACAGGGGAGAGCGATAGAAACAAAGTGAAAAGAGATTTACTATAAAAAGATATATTTTCACATCCACTGTCTATTTCCTATGTTTGGCCTCTATGTTATTTGTCCCTTTTACATGTTCCTATCTATGTGTCCTATCACTATTTACCAATTTACATTTTCTTTTGTGACCCGCTTCAATGGACACATCATCTAAGGCGCTACTCTCCAGATAGAGGAAAGTTCAGGGTTTGGTCCTGATCTGGTGTACTAAGGGTGGTTTTCCCTAAATGGTTTTTCACTCTACCTCCACACAAATGGGGTTACCATTCCTCTAAATTCAATTTTCTTAATGCCTAACACATTAGTATGATTAGTACATAGGCGTATAACCCAAATGGACACTGTGCTTTTTTCTTTCTTTTAATATCCTCTTTTAGCAAGCTGCGTTGTGCATTTCACACTCCCTTATGAGTTCTGATAGAAGGAAACCTAGGTTGAGTGGGGCTAGGGTGTTAGTGATAGATTTATTCAAGAAACAGCCATTATCTCCTTTTCATTATAAAAATCATATATTCCCTTTTAATTGTTTCTACCCCTCAAAAATGAAAAAGGGTATTATTTGAAATGTGTTTATAATATTATTTATGTGTATCAAAGTATGTTACTATAATATATCTCTTTAAGGAAAATCTCTTTTCGCTTTATGAGGTAATTGTATTATATTTGGAAGAAGGTATAGGAAAGGTGGATAGAAACAAACAAAAGGGATGAACACACAGTGAAAAGAAGAATACAGTGCACACTTTACATTGCTGCTATTGGACAAAGAGGTAATGTTTGCTTCTTAAAGAAAATCAATCGTCACCGCCCAATCCCCCGACCTAGGTTTCATTCTATCGGAACTCATTAGGGAGGAGAGTGAAACGCACAACGCAACTTCCTAAAAGAGGAAAATAAAATAAAATAATTACATGAAAGGGAGTAAATGGAAAATTGTAAAGAATGATAGGACACATAGATAGGAACATGTAAAAGGTATAACATAAAGGACAAACACAGGAAAAGGACATTGGAGGCAAATATATAATATATCTTTTTGTCCAATGGCAGAAATGTAAAGTCTGAACTGTGCTCTTCTTTTAATTGTAAAAGCCATATTGTGTTCGTCCCTTTTATATGTTTCTATCCACCTTCTTCCAAATATAACACAAAGTATGTTACTAGTATGAGCAAATGAGTTGTGTGTTATTTGATTATTAAATATTATTTTAGGTGCGGAAAAGTTTGGAGCGATGTGAGAAACGTCTCAAGCCTGACTGGCGAGAGATGTTTTATGATGTTTATGAGAAAATGCCAGACCATTTAATGTAAGTTGATTCCACTTTTAATAGGATTAATTTTTTTATGATTATCAATTGATGTAAAAGCTATCATTTGTAATAAGTAGCTATTTATAATAAATTACTATCTTATTTCAAATATATAAGGCCCAATAACTTAAAAGAAATTTTGAAATATGTAAATTGAGATAAAAACAAAATAATTATTAGAAACAAAATAAGAAATTCCAACTGAGAAAATGTAAGGAGTTTTGCTTGTGAATCCAACCCAAAACTGTGATCTTTTCTTCCTATCATCTAACATTAAATATATCCTTTAAAATCGAGATTATACCTGATTGGCCCCAATATAGTACATCCTCGCACATAATAGAACCCTAAAATTTTGAAGGTGTTCTTACATTAATATAAAGGTCTCGAATATACCACCTCGAGGTGAATATTTAACAATTTTGACACAGTTTTATTAGGTCCTCTGAATGCTTGTCTTGATGTGCAGGCACTCCTATAATTTTCAATTTTTTTCTTTTCCAAAGTTATATATTTGCCTCTGAAATACCAAACTTGTTAGCAACCTGCACAGTATTTGTTTGTTGTGCCTCCCGTATTGCTGCTAATTTAAAATTCATATCATAGCTTCTTCTCATCTCCTTGTGACGCCAAGTAAGCTTTCTTTTATACACGATCACTCGCTTGCGGCTCTGACATGGTGGTTTTTTAATATCAGAAACACAGCACAGGTTCTTCTACCAACTGACACTGATCTACTGAATTACCAGTTTATTGACATTTAAGGGTGGAAAATTTCTCTCGTTATCTCTTTGTTTTGATCTTATGTTTGTTATTAAATGTATGATGATTCTCACTGGCCAGTACAGATACAGCATGCTTCAAAGAATCCATATTGTTTTTTCACTGAAAAATCTTGGGCTGAACATATAATATTATAATAGTTTTTGAAGGGATATTTTTAGGAAAAAAAACATCGCACTATATGAGCCAATATGGTAATTTATTGTAATATTTCATTCTATATCAAGCACAAAGTTAACAACACTGATACACTACTCTAGCACTAATTAAAAACAACTCGTTGCAATGCTATATGACAGCTTTGTTAACTTTACATACTGTAGTCATATGGTGCAGTCTATTAACAGGTGACTTGACCTTCTTACACTCTTAGTTCATGTTATTTATGTATGCAGTGTGTACATAGCCTACTTTTAGCTTTTGAAACTGTTAGATAGCTTCACATTAGGTGCTTACACTACTATCAACTCAACATGGGTTTAATCAGTGTTTGCTTAATGTGTTGACCTTTCTAGTTTAATAAAAGCTGAAAAAGCACATGTTGTTTGTATTTTAAGTGTGATATTCAGTGTAAAAAAAATACTTTATGCTTTTAGTAGTTAGCCAAAACTATAACACAAAGTATTAAATTAATTGAGTAAACACCTTTTAATCTATTGTTTATTATGAAATTATAATTTGTGTGCTACTTCTATGGATTTTAGTATGATGTGCTTTAGTTTTATTTAAAATTATTTTGAATTGGATATTGAATGTACACTTCGTTTACCCTTAAAGGTACCAATCTTACTTTGACCGATTAGAGTATGGTTCTATCTTATAAGCTGCACCTTAGTGTAACATATCCAGGTAAGAAACCACATTTTCCAAAACTCTTTTAAGTTATTATAGCTTAATATTTCAAATCAATTTTGGTATTTTCAGGAATCAAATGAAAATGATGGAGGAACATCTTGATAAGTATGCCGAACATTACCCAAAAAACTATGACAAAAAGAACTCTTCATTTGTGTAAAATAAATAAACTATTTTTCAAGTATACATGTATTTAACAGATGATCAAATGGTATACAAAATCACATATATTTTTATATTTAATCTTTGACAGATCATATATACATATTTATTTTTAAAAGGTGATTTGTCCATTTTGCTGGTTGATGAAATGTTTTATAGAAAGAGTTTGAATACTTTCTGTTTCCTACATGAATGCATGTGGTTTTAATCTCAGTGGTATTACAATAGGCATGTTTGCGCGGTTGACCTGGTATCGATGTTCACAACCAAAGCATTTTTGCACTCCTGTTTATGAGTATTTATGACCAAGATAACACCAGACCTTGCTTTCATAACGATGTTGTTGACCAAACTAAATAGCCGTGTATCAACCAATGAGATGAGAACTTTGCGCCAATTTCAAAACAGCTTGACTCCTTATGTTAGATCTAAATGAGTATAACGTCGTAGTCAATGGATTTTAACAGTTATTTATGAATTAAAATGGACAGCAATTACTAGCTAGACTTCTTCACATTTTCACATTGTTTTTAATTTTCTGAAACATTCCTTTTTCATATAAAGATACACATATAAAACACAAAGAAAGATATTATATGGAACTATATGCTTGAAGAATTTGAAATATAGCTGTTGTTCATTTGGGCACTACAAACACAAACACTTTCCTACACCTACAGCTGACTACTGTTCCTACAAATAAGAGAATAGGGTGAATGACAAATAAAATAGTTAAATTTAAATACATAAATATCGGTATTAAGATATTATTAAAACAAATTCCCTAAATTCTTAACAGAGGAGCAGATCTTTTAAATATTAATGTTAATCATACATCAATAAATTAATGCATAGGTGAAGTGGTAGGTAATACAATAGAACATTTACCTACGGTCAAAAAGTGTTGTTGTCCAGTGTGTTGAAATCTGTATGGATGTAAAATGTGTACAATGCTATGAGATATTACTGATAGCAACAGATTACAATGACATGATCAACTCGCTCACCATTCAGCAAACATGAGATGTTACCATAGGGAAAATGTATGAAGCTGAGAGGAAAGGTGATTAGACCTAAACCCTTGCGCAAACATATTATGATATGACAAGGAGCATAAAATACCTCGTGAGAAAACTAATTACATCCCTGGTGATACATTCCAGACTTACCCTGTATTAATGTAATATTAACTCCTTTTTCAATTTAATAATCTTAACCACATATAACATATTGGAAAGAAGGTGGAAGGGCAAGGCCTACATACCAGAAAATTGTAGTCCTCAAAGTTTACAATTAAAAACACAAAATTATGTAATTTTTGGTACCCTTCTTCAGCAGAACAGAGTAAAACACAAACTGGACTATGACAGCATGGCTAGAGGTAGATCATGGTTGCTTAAATACTGTTACCTGTTTATTTATATATATATTTTTTTGCTTGGATTCTGTAGTTGCCTCTTTCTTGTGTCTTGACTCTTGGTAGATGAATATAATATAATTAAATAATAACTGGCAACAGGCAACAACAATATCTAAGTGACCATAATATACCTCTAGCCTTGCTGCCATAGTCCAGTTTGTGTTTTACTCTGTTCTGCTGAACAAAGGAGCTGTGTACCCCGATAATTTCATAATTATGTATTTTGTTGTCTTATTAATTGTGAATTTTTAGGCCTACAGTTTTCTGGTGCTAGGCCTTGCCCTTCTATCTTTTTTTCAGTATTTAATTTAAAATAGCCGTTTGGCGTAATTTTTCCCAAGTTTACCCACAAATAATGATTTGTTAATTCTATGAAATATTTTAGTTATAAAATTAATATTACTGATAATTATTTATTTGTGAGTGTACTTGTTCTGCAAAATATTGAAAATATTAACTTTGGTTTATGGTGTAGAAATTAATTTCTAAGAATATTTTTATTTTTCTAAGTTAAGAAAGTGAAAATATCACTTGATTGAATCTTTAAAACATACATTGTATTTCTTTTAATTGAAGTCCAACATTAGCTCAGTCAGTAGCATTTCTCTCTGTTGAGTTAAGGGTCTTGGGTTTGATTCCTGGCATGGCCAAAAAATGTATTATTGGGGAAATGTGGTTTTACACTTTCAAAGTGATGAATTAATGGCCAGGGGCTGGATGTTGTGTCTGTTCTAAATTTAAGATAGTTTATAAGTCGTGTGGTGGTATAATCAGTCAGTTCAAAAAGTGCACTTTAAATACCAGTACCTCAAATAAATGGGGAAAAAAATGAAAATTGAAAATTGAAAATTGACACTTGGACACAGGAATCGAACCCATGTCCAGGTGTCATTAACAATTTAAGGCTGGGCGCGCACTTGGTGACCAATATTCTGAGTTGTTGGTATAGGTGGCCAGAATCATCTGTATCGAAATGATCCCCGTAAGACATTGTAGCCACATTCACACTCGGTACAAAACAAATGACTGGTTGCCACGCTAAGTGCACACATACTGATCTGGTTTCATACATATGCAGTGACTCGGACGACAGCGACTGGCCGCGTGTGCGTCGCTCATGCGCTTGGCAGTCGCCGTGGCTAAGCATGGTTGTTGGTCGCTAAATGCGCGCACTCTCTATAGTTACTTTAGACCCCAGTGACCGCTGCAACCTGGCCGCCGTGGCCAGGTCACCAAGAGCGTGCCCAGCCTAAAAGAAAATTATATTTAGATGCGGCTATAGCCATAATTAACAAATATAATAGGTTAGCTATTTTTCCATTAAAATATCACATGATCATAAAATTTGGCTTCACAATACAAGTGTTAATATATTTTTAATAAAATTTTACTATGCTAATGTTAAAGGAGACAAAAATCCTGTAGGTGACCTGGCGATCTAGGGGTAAGGTGTCATACTTTTGTGCTGGGGGTTCGGGGTTCAATCCTCGGCCCCGGCACAGATTTATCTGACTGCCAAACCCTTCCTTCACCTCTGACAAGACGTGTATTAATCACAACTTGTGAATGTGAGGAATGCCAGGCCTCCACCGTGGTTCGGATTCCACGTTAAACTGTAGGTCCTCCATTTCATCTCGCAATCACCCTACCATTACACATTAGCGTAAGTGCGTATAACCCGAACGGGTAGTAAGACGCGGTGCTAATAATAATAATAATAATAATAATAATCATGTAATTTAAAACATTGGCTTCTATATCACTATGTTGAGTTGAGTAAAAATTTTCCAATTGATAATTTATTTTTTAACCTAATCACAAGACAAAAATTATTCCAAACATCTGTGATATGCTGTGTTTTAAATGTTAACTGTTGGACCTATACTTTTTGGAATGTAGGCCTTACCCTTCTACCTTCTTTAAAGTTTTTTTTTATGGGTAGGTGTTCACTTTTGATGTTTACTTAAAGTTATTATGAATCTCTTCAAGGATCTTTTTATTGTATTTGTATAGTTTGAATAAAAAATATAGATTCTATGTTATTTTGTTCTATGATTTGATTTATTGTGAAGTATGGTCATCATTGTTTTTCTAAAATATGCCTACCAAACTGTTTTTATGTTATTTTAACAATGATGTTATTGACTATTATTAATTTCTTCATGTAGTGTGGTTATTCAGAAGTATACGTTTTATTAATTTGAGAACATTAATTATCATCACTGTGTTTACAAGTAGGACTTAAAAATAGGTAACTGTATTCAAAGATACTACAAAGTACTTGGTCTTTTCAATAGTTTTTTTATATAATATATTTAATTAGGGATTATGTTTTTCTAAAAACATATTTCTCAAAGAGTGGCCAAAGATTACAAATGATAAAACTATTGATAGACATTCTAATCATCTAAATATTTTGGATGTTAAGAGTTATTACTTTAAGCTAAAATGCTCGCAAAAACTGGAAAAGATCTTGTATGTTGATGATTCACAAATTGTTATAAACTTATATAGTCTATTAAATAGTGTAAGTTTCATTTTAACTCTCTAGTTTCTAGCACTCTCATTTTCAACTTGTCCCATGCTAAAGTTGTTTTCACATCCAAGAGCCAAAAGAAAATCTGAACAAAATTCTATTAAAACCTAACTACATTGTTTTAGACAGATATTTATATCATTCTATTGGTACTTCATTTACTGGATTATAGATGTGTTCAAATAAAATTGAATATTTTCCACTATACACATTGTTTTGGATCAACTTTTCAAGGGCTCTTACACACAGACAACATGAGACCACACCATTGATTTAGCTGTTCCACCCAGTCCAAATAGTGGTCAAAGTCTTCCTCTTATCCAATCGTTAGGAGAACATTGTTTCAAATTAGCGCATACTTATTAGCCACTTTTATTGGTCAAGTAAAATCTAAACTATAACAGATTATAAATAATAAATTTATCTTTGAGGCTGAAATTCAACTGGCCATTTGAAAATCTCTTAAGGAAGTAGTGCATTGATAAAATTAAAAAGCACATCTTGTAAAAGTTTGGATCCTTAATCTTATATTGGAAGAATAAACAGGAAAGGTGGATAAAAACATATAAAAGGGAACAAACACAATATGGCTTTTACAATGAAAAGAAGAACACGGTTCACACTTTACATTGCTGTGATTGGACAAAGAGGCAATGACTACCTCTCTAAGAAAATTTATCGCTACCGCCCAATCACCCAACCTAGATTTATTCAATCAGAACTTATGAGGAGGGAGTGTAAAACACACATCAAAACTTCCTAAAAGAGGAACCCAATAAACTTAAAGGGGAGAAAAATGAAATTGGTTAAGAGTGATAGGACATTTAGATATGAACATCTAAAAATAACATATAGCATATAGGACAAATACAGGAAATATATATTAGGTTTGCATCTTTAAGCTTACCTAAGGGGAGAACATCCAATATTTTTACTATTTTGTTTCATTATTTTCTGAAACTTTCAGTGGATAATTTATGCCAGTAGCAGGGGTTCTTTGTGAAACTGGCTTGTCAATGCTTGTAGTGGCAATAGCTACTTTGCAAACACTCATTAGGGTTACCAAATAGTTTGGTCCTCAAACCACGCCATTGAGGGCCAACACCGAGTAGTCTGTGTGTAAAGGCCATAAGGTAACCTAAACACATGAGCTAACACATTCATATGTACTTAAGTATAAACAATACTTATAATGTTTTAGTGACAGTTAAATATATTTTACAATGTATGTAATAAATGGCATACTATTTATTGTGCTCTGTTATAATCTTGTTTTTTGTAATATCAATAATATAATGCATGATAATATATGTCCTAGCTATAAGGAAAACCTCTTTTTGTTTTATGAGGTTATTGTATTATATTTGGAAGAAAGTATAGGAAAGATACCTTCTTCCAAATATACATTCAATAATGATATTTAGAAAATTATTTTCAAAGATATGCATCTGCTTGAATTGATATTGAAATATGTTCATTGTATTGCACATTTGTTATTTTTATATGAAATGTACTATATTTTCCAAATATACCATTTTGTTATGTGGGGGTTTCTTATTCCAATTTATTGTACCTTTTTACATATAACAATACACAGGTTGAAACTCTCTAATCCTGAAACTCTGTGGTTGGCACGTTTTGAATCGGCTGCCATTAGTTTGAGAGGCTGCCACCAGGACGGGGCTAGGAGCATCACAAAGGTGACAAAGTTGTTGCATACATTCTTGTTTTGGCTTGTATTCTAGCTTTATTTTAACCCTTAATTATGTCTTCCAAGAGCCAAAGAGTTGTGAAAGGTGTATTATTTATTGTTTTGAGCTTTATTCTACCTTGTATGACATAGCAAGTATGTAAATGTAAATGGCAAGCCTAGGGAATAGGTATAAGGAGTAGAGGTTTCTTATGAGTCAAATTCTGTGGTCCAGTATTTGTCAAGCCCCAAGGGTGCCGCAATAAAGAGTTACAACCTGTACTATATTTGGTATTTGTTAAGTTTTGTTTACAATTATTAGTTAAATCCCCATACTTTTAGAAATAAGTAAACTTTTTCTTCCTGTTCATAGACAGTAATTTGAATGAAAACTGTGTTCCTATTTCCTGTACATTTTTCCATGTAAAAAATAATGCAACCCATAACGGAAAAACATTATTTCTAGTAAACTCTTTGCTCTCCACAATAATATTACCTTTTGCCAGTCATAAAAAAGTGAACCACACACCTAAAGCAGTATACATTCAGTTTTTAAACTCACAAAGGAAGACATAGATACACTAAAAGCCCACTTTCTGGCCATATTTAATCTTCATTGCAGCTCTTTACATTTGATCTTTACTTGTCAAGACACCAATTAAATCTAGTCTTGAATAACCAGCCGTGGCTGAACCACTTATTCTCACAGTTGAAGATTTCTTAAACCATTCTCCAGTTGTATAACTATGACCTCTCCACGTTACTTTCCTTCCTAACAATTACATCTCATTTCAAACCTGTGTCCTCATCTTCAGTTGAGGGGGGAAAGCTCTAGCTTTTTATTGAGATGCTCAAAAAGACATCAGAACTCGAACCTTGCATCGTTCCACTAAATTTCTGGCGTAAGTCTAGGCCTCTCAAATGAGCAATTGCATAGCCTGGTTAGCATTTCCATAGTCATTATTAAAGGATAAGTATTTCAACAATTTTTTTATTTATTTTTATATTTAACTTTCACTTTTTGAAGCAAATAATTATATCAGCACACGTCTTATAAAATGAGACTGTAAAAGGATAGAATACCATAGATAATGATGCAGATTAAGTATGTAGGAAAAAGACCACAAGGGAGGCCAAGAAAGAGATGGACGCAGCAGATAATGGAAGGTGTTCAAGTAAGAGGAAAATGGAAAAACACAACACCTAGTCCCCCAGGCCATTAATTATTTGATGTGAAAGAGAAATCCTAATGATACATATTTTGGCTTCAACCAGACAAACTCAGGACCTTTAGCTCAAAAGTGTGAAAGATGTGCTATTAATCGAACTAAGACAGGGGTCAGCAAATATTTTTTGTAAAGGGCTAAATAGTAAGTATTTTATGCGCTGCGGGCCAAGAGGCAAACTCGAGGATATTTATGTTGGTAGGCATACTTAAATAATAAGTATACTAAAATTGTGTGAAATACAACTATACCAATAAGAATGGAATTGCGTTTTTTGAGATAAAATTGCACCAAATCGGAGTTCATAGTTAGTACTCCCTATAATAAAAATTGATTGCAAATGTTAATTTAATGTTTACCTGTATTGAAATATTATACATTTCATCTTTAAAAATGTTTTTCACACGGATAGGTGCTGCCAAATACAGATATAACCAGAAATTGACCATATTTATTACTTGGAAGACATTTATATAATTCTTTTAGATTCTTTTCTTGAAATTTGCCTTTAAGCATGTCATTACACTGCAGATTAATCATTTTCAATTTAAGGTTAGGGAGGAACCTCTCAATAGTACAGGCAAATGGATTTTGAAATATGAAAATGTCTTCTGCACTTGCATTAATATCCGAAGAACACTGCTGGATTAGAATTTGAAAATATAAAATCCATTCTTATCTCCCAGGGCATACAAAAAGAGGCGGCGGGTCGTAGTTTGATGAGCCCTAAGCTAAGGTGTTGGACTACCACCAGGCTATCGAGGTTCTAGTCCATATTTAATGTGTAATCATGCCTGACAGATTTAAATATTAAATAAAGTTATCATGCAGTACAAGATCATCATTCACTTAAGGCTGTAAATTGACATTTGATAATTTTTCAATATTTTAAAAGCAATACACAGGGTTTAGTGAATAAATTCTATAAAATGCTAGTTGGTTTAATACATTATAATAAGTTTTTATTCAACGTCAGAGCCAATTAGAGCTTTTCTTGTACAAAACTACATTTAAACAATAATAACCCACTTAAAACATATTTTGCGTACCATAAGGCATAGCTCTCTTTGAATATCAACTATCCATAATTTAAAGTGTTACTGGTAGTATCTAGGGTCCAGTGGCGGTCCGTGGCATGTTGCTATGGTAAGCAAATCTTGTTTAAAACTTACCTGTAAATGTCCTCATTACTCGGTACAAGATTTATTGACCAAATAACATACGATCACATGTGAGCTATATAGGGCAGAGCCTATGAATTATTGTTTAAATGGGGAGCGAGTGGGTAGAACATTTAATAATTTGTTTTAACAAGCTCTGCTTGCCGTGGCAACGCTCTATGACACGGCACTGGTATAGTCTCCTATTGCCCTGTCTGGATCAGTGAGTATGCCACATGTTAGTGAGATGGTTCCACACCACTTTGTTTTTTGGCAGGGAAATCTCGTCATGCACCATGGGGGTGGACGCAGGCGCGACGGATCTGCTACCTGAAGAACCTGCACTGTGCTGCAACGGGTACCTTATGAGATAAAACACATATGTATTATTTCTATTGTAGTGCACACAATACTTGATAGAAGATCGTATCTTGTGGGGATCACTTTTTATAGTTACCACTAAACCCTTGTTAAACTTTCGCATATTAAACTCCCCCCCCCCAAATGTAGTCTATGCTATGTCAGAAGTTGGTGAAAAATCCTACCACTGATACCTTATTCATCGCTGTAGGCTTTGTATCAGTTGAGAAAAAGGGATTTTGACAACAGAAATAATATATAGGAATTTAAGATCATTGCCGTCGATCACTTATCCCTCCCTAAATCTAGCTTAACATCCCATACAGAGAATGAATGCATTAATATCAACAGACTTAACTAGTTACTATGAAAGTTGGGTGACCAGCTCTATAGGTAATTTATAGTAGAAGAGATTAGTTTAAATATTTTCCTCATTACTCAAGTTTGTCATGTAGTACACATTTTTACTTCTAATAGATATGTTTAAAGCTATGGCCTTTTTTTTAGCACAGTCTTTCTACCCGTTTGGGCTATACACCCATGATATGTACTTACTACACTAATGAGCTAGGGGCGAGGAAATTTGAATTTAGAGGAAGTGTTCTCGCATTTGCGTGGAGAGAGTGGGAAACTATTTAGGAAAAACCACCTTAATTACACCTGACTAGGATTGAACCATGATCTCATCATCAGCAGTCTAGTCTATTGTGAAAGTAGTGCCTTAAACCAAGCAGCCAACGAGGCAGTCACTATTGCTATTAATGGCTCAACCCAAGAGGTGGGAATGAAGGAGGTAATATACCCTCATATATGGAAAACGATTGCATCCTGCTGGGGTTAGATTCCCTTGTAAACAGTAGCTGAGTGCATTGGGAGTCTGTAAGTTTGACTGCGTAGCCCCCACATGTGGTGGAAAACGTTGAAAGTGAAAGAGGAGGAGGAAATTACAATCTTGGAAAAATGCAAGTTCTGTGACATTTTTAAGCAAATCTAACTTAGGTAAATGTAAGAATGACAATGCAGTGTGTCTACACCAAGTGCAAAGTTCCCTCTAATTAAACATTCCCTGAAGATAATACTTGAGAATCAGTTTCAAATTTAAATGGTTTTGTTGAGTTATTAAATAAATCAATGACAAATGTTTTCAAATGATACTCGAAGTTATTGTGATTGTGGTCAATTTAATATAATATTTTCATAAAACTTTAAACAAATATGAATGAAAAGAAAATCTTTAAAATATATTGCATGTGAATTGTTGCTTACTTATGAACTAATGAAAGAGTATGGTGGAAGTTGGGAGAGTTTAGAATGGTTGAGTGTAATGTAAGTAGAATGACCATGTTCCAGACAAAATGAAGAAGACACGTAAAATACCTGATGGAGGGTTTCCTCGCAACCTGTCTTGGCTCAGGAATCACATCCACGTTGTTCGAAATGTGATCGATCTCAGCTGGCATCACACCTACTGCTGATATTCCCTCATCTGATGGCAGCCCTCGGAAACTAAGCGATGGTGAATTGGGATCTGGATGCGAGCGTGGATGGCTTGCATCACTGCTGGAATATGTGTTCAAAGGTTTATCAACCCAGTTATCTGGTTTCCTGAAAGAGAAGCTCTTTTCAACTGGTTCCGGCGTAGATGAAGGTTTACTTCCTCCTAAGACCGGCTTTTCTTGTAATTCTGGTTTTGAATTTATGCCTCCAGGTGGGATGACTGGCACATGTACTGCATCTTCAATTGACGGTTTAGAAGCGGTTGGGTTGGAGTTATGGACATGTTTTTTTGATGGTGTGGGGTTAACCACTTTACCAACGAAAACCACAGTCCCTGTCTTCTCATCCTCGATGAAAAACATAAATGGATGATCTGCGTGAAACTCGTAAGACTGACCAAGTTTAAGGGGTATATTCACCTCTGTAAAAAAAAAACAAATTTGTTACTAAATTATCAAATTTTGTGTATTCATTTTTTTTATTTGTAATAGTAAGATGTTCGATTGCAAACATAAAACGTACAAGAAAATTATATCTACAACAATGCATTTTTAAAATATTATTAACTAACATGAATATGTATAACCTGAACAAGTTGTAAAAAAAAGTTATCATAGCGTCAGAAAAAATGTTGAAAGAAGAGATAGTTAATTTTTGTATGTATAAATACCAATATTTTTTCGTAATTTATTTCCAATTCCTCAATGTAGTTCACGTTACTACTATCAGGTGTACATAATGGTATTGTTTCTAGGACATGGTGAGTACAGGGAAAAATAGATCTAGGAATAAAGGAATGAAGGAAAGTTTGTGGGGAAAGGAGAGGAAGGAAAAGATAAATAGAGAAAATAACATAATTATAAGAATTAGGGTGAGCTGTGATGTTAGAAAACAAGAAAAAAGAAGAGTTGCCAGGAAAAAAGAAAGAAGGAGAGGCTAGGATCTATTGTAATGGGGAGGAAACCAAAGTTATTAAAACATCAATAGTAAGGGAAGGTGACTCAATAAAGGGAAAGAATTAAAGTTTATTCAAGAGAGAAGACTAAGGTATTAAATGAAAGGAATTAAAGATTATGCAACAAACATGAGAATATGAACTAAAGAGGAAAAAATAAAAGTAATGTCAATAAAATAGATTGTATATTTCTTTAAGGAAAACCTCATTTAGCTTTTTAAGGTAAGTGTACTATATTTGGAAGGGAGTATAGGAGAGGTAGATATAAACATATTTTTCTATCCATCTCTTATATACGTTCTTCCGAATATTATAAAATAGATTGAGGAGATATTTGATACAAAAGGAGGATAATGAAAGATTAGTAAAGGAGGAAAAGTAAAAATCAAATAAGGAAGGACAGGATTGTAAAATAAGTGAAAATTTAGGACAGTGAGTAGCATTTATTAAGGGTTACAAAGATAAAACTAAGTAAAGGATATTTGAAAATATAAACAGTGGAAATTTTAGTTAATTTAACAGTCTTACATTTAGATAACTTATTTGCCCTTTGACCTACCTGTGGCTCCAAATGCAGTGGTTCCTTGTTCGTTGACTTCCAAGCCTGCCTTTTGCATGACCTCCGACACAATAAGGTTGTTTGATCCCCAAGCCATCCCTGACAAGCCAGCACTATTGTGAAACACCTCGTGGATACCAAGCTACAACAAAGTGTAAACATTATCATAATTTGCTTTAATTTGTTAATTTAACCCATCTGCTTAGTCACCAAAGTACCACCACAAATACATCCCACATTGGGATCACCCGCCTATCGGTTAAAAGTCAGAGAAATATAATGTGATATTGCTTTAGATATTTCTAATAGGCACATAATTGGGAAGAACAGCTAGGGTAATATCGCTGCCTGAAGAAAATAAACCTGACTATTTAATTGAGTGTTGATATTATGGTATTGATGGCATGAGTATTATATAAGTGGCATTCAGGCACACATACAACAATATTTATTCATTGTGGATCACATGGTTTAACTCTTGCCATCCATACTAATTCAAGGCTGTATGGATAAAACTTCAAAAGGCTATGACATTTAAAACATCAAATCATCAAGAATAACTGAAAATCCAGGTGGACAAGAATGAACATCAACTGAGTTCTACAATTAAAGGAAGTGTCTTTACCCAAATTGTACAGAGACAATACACACATAATGTGTTTGTGGAAAGACTGAAGCTCTTTATTGCTCTAAAGAAAGCCTCACGAAACTGCTTTAAAGAAGAATGAAGAAAATAATGATTCCAGTGGATCTCTAGGTTCTTATACCATAGCTCAGTGCATACTGCCTACCTGTGCACATTGCACAAGTTGCGTCTCCCAACATCTTGTTTGGTATTTTTCTTCAGGTTCTTAACACAAAAAACAAATGGTGGCCACCTGCTAAGTAAATCAACTTAAGAGAATGAAACACATAATGTAATAAAAATAAAGTACCTAGCTTACATTCTATACTTCTGCAAAATAAGTTTTTCCATTTATTTTGAAAGATTTTTACCAAAACTTCTTATATTATAAACTTATGATAAAAATTAATATTTTCACACATTGAACCTTTATTTTATTAACATAAAAGTTAATGTATAGGACCTCAAGACACATAACCTAGTACATATATGACCAGCGCTTTTGTCTCACCTCTTCCAGAATATCCTTAAGATGAACAGTGTGGTAAAAGTTAAACTTGGGTAACTTAACCTCTACCGACTCTTGTCTCATCAGCCACATTTGATTCTTGATTAGAGCGGGATGAATTGTGTTGAGTAGCATGTCAAGTCCATCCTTCTTGTTCGGAAGGATCAGAAACATGGAAAACTTCTTTCCCTGGTAACAAACAATCGATTATATCTTAGGGTATCACCATTTGACTCTGAATGTGACTTGGGCGATCTTAGATGGACACACGTCTTGTCTATTATTGTTGGAAAGTACAAAGAACATGTATATCTTTTTGTTATTGTAACAAAGAATAACCAGGAGAGTCACCTCCCTTGTATGATTTTAATTAAATTGCATTACCAACAAAATCTATATTAATAAAACGAAGAGTTTGTGTATCTGTCACGAGCATTGTGCGATATCTACTACAGGCAGAGGGCTGACATTTTAAAATCAGTAGTACATGAGCACCTCAAAGTATTAGTTTTAAATTTTTGATAAGATTTGTTTTTTAATTCATTAAAAACTGGTTGGAAGAAATAAAATGATTTTTTTTTCTGTCTGTTTGAAGCAAAGAAGCAAATGTATATTTGTCTTAGACAATAAAAGTACTTTTGTAACAAGTTTTAAGCACTAATAAAATTATTTAACATACTCTAATTTGTGTGAGATATAGTATTTTATTAAATTACTTCTAGAAAATTTTCATGTCAATACTCGTACTTTAATATGTGTAGGCTATATGTGTTGTTCTTAATATATAAGCATCTGTATTATTTTAAGCAAGCATCACTACATCCAATCTTAGGAGGACTTTGTAGATAAATTATTATGAAAATGAGCAATGCTGAGCCAACACTAAAGGTCAAAATTAATACCGGTACTTTAAAAAAAATTACTAATGCAGAACAAACACATCCTTTGGCATAAAAAAAAAATAGAAATATATCTGGAAGCAATTTGAACTAGAACAAAAGCTTATTTTAATGGCAGATCAATTATAGTATGCACGTCTGAGAGGTTGGAAATTCACTTGTAATAAGTGAACTACTTTAAAGTATTTTCAAAAGTTAATATTTTAAAATGTAGGCTTGTGTTGTATATGTTAATATAATTATAATATTAGAGAGGTATTGGTTTATTTTCGGATTAGATCATCTCATCATAAAAACATATTATCACTAGCATATTTTAAGATAGCTCTTAGCTCTGAATGTAAAACTCACCAAATAAGGCAGCCTCATTATCTTTGCGTCATACTCGACAGATTCTGAGTAGTAGTAATAGTCATCACTGGTCATGAAGTCAGTTGTGATAGTCTTACTCTTGTGATAGAACGGTCCTGGCGCAGTGATGTTTTTAGGAAATGGCTTTCTCCACAGCCCCTTGAAGTATATAGCATTGAGCAGGAGCAATGCTGTGTCTGAGGTGATCTCATCTGTTATCAATTAAACAAATAAATAACTATTAAAAGCTCCGAGTAACATAATCTTCATTGTATAGAAACAGTTTGTTGCTATATTTAAAAAAAACTTTAATTCAAACGAAATTACAGACATTACATTACATAGCAGTGCATCTTCTTCCCATTTGGGTTACACACATATGTATTAATTAGGATAATGTGTTAGGGGTGAGGAAGGTTGAATTTAGAGGAAATGTACACATTTGCACGGAGGGGTAGAGGAGAGTCATTGATACCCCCGGTCGAGAGTCATACCTCAACCTGCTTGTCACCGGTAAAACAAGAGATTGGATTGCCCCCTTTTCCCAAGTGTCCACCAGCGCGGACTTTGATTTATTTTATTAATAAGTGTATTAGCTTGGACCCTAACCTACATTAAATAGGTTAAAAAAAATATTTAATTCATTTTTTTTAAAAGAATCACTGTTTGTCTTGTTGTTCTCACTAAAGTATGGTCTTAAATTTTTGTGTATGTGTTCAGATTCTTTGTACACTCCGTTTATATTAAAAGGTATCAGTCATAACTTGACGGACTACACTCTGGTCCGATCTTATAAGTTGCGCCATAGTGGAACCACAAAAGGTAAGCTTGCTATCTTTCAGGGTTAACAAAGGGTACATCGTTATATAAATTAAATGTATAAGAAAAATTACTCAACTGTATTAGCACTAAATAAGAGCACACAAGAAAGGATGGCATGCCAGAAATAATTATATTTCACAATCAGGGAAATACTTTTCAATTAATATATTAATTTTAAAAAAAGACCTCTTACAAGATTTAGTTTGATCTTGTGTACATTCGAGAAAGAATTTTTATTTTTTGGAACTGCTGATTTTATAACGCTTTTTAAGTATTTACTTTTACTAAATCTTTTGAATATAAACTATCTCTTGCAATTAACTTACAAGTTTACATTTAAAATTAGAACATGACAAATAATAGTGCTAAAGTTATAGGTCCTGTTAGGTAGTGACAATTACTGTAAAGTTAAAAAGAATAGTAAAATAGGAAGCAGAATATTAAACATGAATGCAAGTAATGAACAGCAAATCATGTCCAGAGGCATACGTAGGGTGTGTGATGAGGGGGATATCATCACCCCTACGAAATATAAATTAATCCAAAGTATTATCAACCAACAAAAGTAGAAACAGAAAACAAAGTTTCACACAATGTCCCTGTACATGCACACTAATATAATATTGTAATATCGACATTGAAAAGTGATTATAGATTTAGCAGATTATTTCTTATCAAAAGATTGTGCCTGAGCGATAGTTAAATCGATTGATTGAAGCAGTTCCATGCCCATTTGTTGCCCACTGTACAGTTCTGTAAACTGTAAGGTTAACATGGACTAGACTGCCGGACAGGAGCTGGAACAATAAGTGTTGTATTTGTATCATGTTTGTTTTTCTGGCTATTATTGTCAATTTTATTTTGTTGGTTTCAAAGAGACATTTGGTGTGTGTGTGTGTGTGTGCGTGTGTGTGTGTGTGTGTGTGTGTGTGTGTGCGCGCGCGCATATTAAAAAAAATTGTTGGATTTCTTGGTCTGAAGTCCTATCACCCTTCAAAATGGAATACTGCGTACGCCCTTGCTCATATCAAACTAGCTTGCACATAACCAGAGCAACAAGCCTTGAGGTTGTCCCTCCCTCCAAAACAGCATCATCGCTCACCCTGGCTGATCATCTCGCCGATGTGGCCGTGTGTCATGCTGTTGACCCAACTGTTTATGGAGTTGACGGTCTTGTCCGCTTTGCTGAAGTCTACCTGCTCCACTTCAGTGTTATAGAACACACTCAGGATACTGGTGAACCGACGTTTCGGCGTCACATTTTCACTCACGTACAGCTTGGCGCCAATGTCCAGCACATACTCCGGTCGAGTCATCTGGGGACACAGACCAAACCATGGGTTAAGATCCTACCTTCCCCCTTCCCTCCGCCCCCTTCCAGATAACACCTAGCTTTGGAAGGTAATACAGCTCACATCAGGCATCGCATCGGGGGGTGGTTTTCTGTACTATATTTTAGAATACATTGGAATAATTGAAACCAGTTTTATTTTACTATATTTAGTTTTGTTGTTGTTCGATTTCGGTGTTAATTAATTAATTTAAACAGTGAAAGGTGTTGACGACCATTATCGTTTTTAGTATGCTTGGAGCGTCAAGGAAAATATTTTCTAAAATGACCTTTTTTTAGGAAAATTGGACTTAAGCTGTGATCGTTTTGGCACATAAAACATCCCTCAGAGCCACGTCGCCGTCTCACCTGCAAAGACTGTAATATGGAGCTGAACTTTGTCCTTGAACTCTGCCTGGTTTCTGGGAGCTGTAGAGTTTTCATCAGTTCCCTGGCCGTGTTGCCAATGGCCCCCTCAAAGAGCATGGCTAGCACTAGTTTCACGCCGATAGGAGACACAACCACATTTTCGTCCTCTTTGTTGTGTATGGCCTGTCAACAAAAGACATAGGATCTATTATTTATTCAAAAGGGGTAGAAGGAGGGGGGAAGGGGCCATTGGATTGGTTTTTCCCCTCTTAGTACCCGCTCGGATTATAAGCATCCATTAAATACACTAATATAATAGGGAAGAGTATTCGGTGGCCACAAGGTCTAAAGCATCACTTTTGCAGTAGACTAGACTGTTGGTGAAAGCGAGATCGGGGTTCAAATCCCAGTAAGGTGTACTGAAAGGGTTTTTTCTTAAATGGTTTTCCACTCTCCCTCCACGCAAATACGGGTATACTCCCTCTAAATTTAACCTTCCTCATCCTTAACCTAGTAGTGTAATTAGTAGACTACATAATTTGCGTATAACCTGAAAAGGTAGAAAGGAAAAGAAACTTTCTTGCTGTCAATGAGTTTGATAAAAAATTGATTTATTTGAGCTATTTAATGTGCACTTTCTGACCCGACTGATTATATTAGCACACGACTTATAAACTAGCTTAAATCTAGACCACTCACAACACCCTGCTCCCTGTCGTTAATTAATCATAGTGAAAGGGGAAACCCACATTTCACCAGTGATAAATATTTTGGCCATGCCAGGACTCGAACCCGGGAATCTAAGCTCAGTAAGTAAACACGCTAGGTACTGACTGAGCTAAGGTGTCGAACGTTTGCTGTAAAGGCCAGCGTAAGTGAAGAAGTTTTGTGATTTCTGTGCAAGTTAACAACTCAAGAATTTTTGTAATTACCTCAATAACTTTTTAAGATATCGGGAATTCTGTCATAAATAGTGCCCACATGGCTGGTCACAATTAATTATTACCTTATAAAGTTAACAGCCCAGCGGCGCACCCGGGTGCTTTGGAGGAGGGCAAGGTGAGGCATTTCCCTTCTCTAATATCACAAATAATGTTAGTAAAGACCATTATAAACATTAAAAGTGTCCCTTAAATTAATGATTGGATCAAAGTTCAGAAAGAATAGCTTTGATACATTATGTGCCCCCAAATCCTCCTTCTCGTAAATTTCTGGTTGCGCCACTAATCCAGTATTAGCTCAGTCGCAAAGTAATCATCAGGGAAATAAAATTTAATATTGTTTGGAAATGACTTTAAAAATGTTATATACATGAATTATCAGTGCTTTGATAAAACATGAATATTCAAACATAAGATATTTTACCAGCCCACTTGTTGACTGAAGAAGATAATGTCTTCAGTCCAAATGAACTTTGTGCCCCTTTACCTGCGTGCTTATAAAATCCACATTCTTGGTGAGACCTTCACTACACCTAAGTTGGAAAGGATTGCGGGAGGAGAGGAGAGGAATTTTTAGAGTTAAAATGAGCTTTGTACAGTCTTTACATTCCTGGTGAGTCACTCACTATATCATGTCTGGAAAAGGATTGCAGGGGGATGGGGAGCTATCACTTTTAAAGCAGGTATTTGTATTCCAATGCTAAGTAGAACACATGATTTTTTAGCTTTCAAAAGATTTTAAATGCATATTTTTCATTTATAAAGTGCACGTTATATTTATTCGTTTCAATCATTTTATGTGTATTTAGAATCCTTTAAACCAAACCATCTAAAGCGAGTCATTTGAGGCAAATTATTACTGAATTTGGAGATAATATTTTTTCTAGAGAGAGTGAAATACTTTTCTGTAAAATATGTGAAGTGAAAGTGGCTGGCATCAGATAAAAGATTTAACCATTCAACAGCATATCAGTCGCAACAAACATTTCTGTGGTATCCAGAATATCGCTAAAAAGAAAACCTCTCAGTTATTACTAGTACAATATGAATTCACGAATCAAGAAAAATCCCAACATTTTATAAAGATGTGAAGTTCTGGTATCTGCGAACATTCCTCTGTTGAACCTGAGCCATGTTAAACTAAAGGATTTCCTGGGACTGTATACGTGTCATTCTATTCCAGACGAGTCTATACCGAGGAAAAACTGGAAATGAACAGACCAGGAGAAATATTTTTCTTACGTATACAATGTAAATCCTAACTCTGGTAATAAATACATCATCTTATGGAATTTCAATCAAATTGCTTAGGTCATTTTTTGCAAATTTAAAGTTATTATTTAAAGTTTTAGCGTCATTTTATTGGTAATTTTTTTGGCAATTATAAGGTTCTCAAAATCCGGGACCTTGTAATCATTCATCATCATACGCCAACACAAATTGTTACATGCTCCATAAACATCAGTTACCTCACAAAGTAATCATTCATCATCAGACGCCAACATAAATTGCTATATGATTCAAGAATCTTCAGTTACTTCACAAAGTAATCATTCATCATCATACGCCTAAACAAATTGTTACATGCTCCAAGAGTCATCCGTTACCTTGCACAACTGCCAGTCGAAGCCGTCGAAGCGCTCCCCGTCGAAAGGTGTAAACTCGTCGTAGTCATCGTTGTAGTCATCCCTGTAGGAATCCGGTAATTGTGCATGCGCAATCCAAGGCAGCACCATGCACACCACTGTAAACACAATAGGTCTGTCAAGCTAGCTAGTTCTTATTTCCATCACCATTGGCTATACTGCGATTTAAACTGCTTTAGGATCCACGTGGTGGGTAGGCTGGGGAACATAGTGACTGTCAAGAAAGCTGGCAACTTGCATCGGTTGCTATGACAACAACCTTTCGCGGATTGGTCGAGCATGTGACGAGCCTCCACTCCCCACTACGGCTGCGCCAACTTCAATCTTAAACAGTTTAAAACGCAGTATAGCTATTTCTTTCAAGAGGTCTTAAGCCCAATCCACATACTCAGTAAAGCCGAATTCAGACTACGCTGACGTTTCGTGTTAACACGTGTCTATATATCACAACACAACACATCAGCCTCGAGTGATTAAACTGCTCTGGTGAGTCTGGTGTGTTGTGTCGTTTGGACATGAATTTTTGTCAGTTGACTTCTTGAATCTGATCAGAGCACACCATTTTGTGTTCGATTCGTTTAATCAAATTTTCAAGTGGACAATACTAAAATGAATGAAAGACTATTAGCTAAACATGATGAAGAGGAGAGGATTGTGGCCACTATTAGTATGTTATTTGCACTGGAAGACATGAGAGAGTGGATACATCTCATAAATGCCGAGAGGAATGAATTTGGTGATTTAATACCCATGGTCTGAATTTTTAAAGATGAAGAGCGTTTCAAAATGCACACTAGGATGTCAATAAAGGAGTATTCTACCCTTCAATAAGCAACAAAAAAAGAATTTAAATCGAAAAACTCAAATGTCACGTTCTGATGCTTCAATACGTCTGACAAAAATTTGGAAGCCCAGATCTTGGGCTGAGGCGTGTCACGACATGCTAACATGCATTACGGCGTCAGATAACACATCACGGCAGTGTGAGCACTTCAATATAATTTATCGGGATGGGTTTTTTTTCTACTAAACTGTCAACACACGTGTTAACACGAAACGTCAGCCTAATCTGAATTCGGCTTAACCCCAGGATCCTTAATCCCAGGGGCGGCTCGTCCCTAAGGCGCGGAGGCGCGCGCCCCCCATCCCCACGAATCCCCAGTTCCTTTTAACGTTATTATTCGCACTCTCACGACAATTTTATCTTGCCATAATAGTTTCAAGAAAAATATGTTTTTGGTTTAAGTAATAGCACGCAATGTTTTTAAAATGGCATGCGGTCGGGCGCGAGGTGGTCAGCGCCTGACATTGTGAAACCAAACCTTCCCACCCCTTCACCTCTTGTCTTCAAATGGCATGCATTCAGGCGCGCGACGGTCAGCGCCATGCATTGTGAAACCAAACCTTCCCTCCCCTTAACCCATTGTCCCCACCCTGCTATAGCTAGCTAGCTAGCATTGCTTATTCTTCTTTTGAAGGCGCACTCCCTTACGCGCCCTAAGGTTGAAAGCTTGTGAAATGTGTATAGCGTGAACCAGCAATAGTTGTTGTCAGTCATCCTGCGTGCTCCTGCATCTTGAGGCTGTGTGTGGCGTGTGTGTTTATAATAATATTATGTAGGGTTATTTTAGGATAATGTTTATTTGAGTTATATGTTTTAATATTTTTTGTAACTAGGCTTAATATGAATAGTTCAATTCAGGCGCTTAAGACAACGAATATTGCAAGATTAACTCTTGATCAAAAAAGAGAATTGAAATCATTAGGTAGGCCATGTCCTGAATTTTGTATGGAACAAAGTGAAAAAAAGAAAAATGAAAATCGAGTTTTTAGAAGACAGCTCAAGTCCAAAGATGCATACCAAAAAAATGGCTGGATTTGCGGCTGTGATGTGGACAAATCTTTGTACTGTTTTCCGTGTATTTTGTTTTCTCCCAGAAAGAGTGGTGAATGCTTGTGGATAGTAAAGGGCGTCAATGATATAAAACATTTAACAGAAAAAATTAAGAAACATGAAATATCTGTGAATCACATGAATAGTGTCGTTGATCTTTCTTTGCTAGGCAAAGTAAACATATCGTCTAGTCTAGACTCACAATACAGAGAAAACGTTAAAAAACACAATACTAACGTTGACAAAAATAGGCACATATTAAAAAGGTTGATTTCATGTGTTAAATTCTGTGGTGTTTTTGAATTACCTCTCAGAGGTCATGATGAATCAGCATCATCTACAAATCCTGGTGTCTACAGAGGTTTAATTAATTATACTGCTGAGCTGGATTCTACAATGAAAGACCATTTAGAATCAGCCACTGTATTCAAAGGAACATCGAAAATAATACAAAATGACATACTGGACTGCATGCTTAATGTCTGTAGGGAGGAAATAGTAAAGCAGATACGCGATTCTGAATTTGTAGCCATCGAATGTGATGAGACAACTGATGTAACGAACCATTGTCAGATGGTATTAGTTTTTAGGTATGTGTTTGAGGGGTTGGCTTGTGAGAGGTTTTGGGGGTTTCTTATTCCTGAAGGAAGATGTGCAGGCAGCTTAGCAAAATGCATAATGGACCACATCAAACCTCTTCTAGACACTTCAAAAGGAAGATTAATAGCACAGACATATGATGGTGCTAATGTTATGAGTGGCTCTGTTGGGGGTGTACAGGCCAAGATTAGAGAAACATACCCATTTGCCTATTTTGTACATTGTTACGCTCATCAGCTAAATTTGATATTGGAAAAAGCAACCAGTGCAAACAGCAAAGTTCGAGTTTTTTTCTCAAACCTTTCTGCCATTCCCGCATTTTTTTCGCACTCATCTCTACGATCTGACGTTTTGGAGCAAGTAGTACAAGTCAGACTACCCAGAGTTGCTACAACAAGATGGAACTACAACATTCGAACTGTTAACGTTGTGTACGAAAATAGAGATAAGTTGAAGGAATGTTTCGAAGTTCTTGAGGAAAAGTGCACAAACAAACTTACTGTTAACGAGGCGAGTAGCCACAGAAGAGCTTTTCAGGACCCAAATATCATGTTCTGGCTAACTCTTTTCCACAAAATTTTACCTCACGTGGATATATTGTACCAACAACTACAAACCAGGAACAGGGACAGTGTAATGTGGCAAAATGACATTTGCATTTTTGAAAATGAGATACAGAAAGAAAGGGGGCAAGTTAATGAAATAGAGAAGCAAATAAATGAAGAGTTCCCTGAACAACCAAGAAAAAGGAAAAGTAATGTTGAATGTAGCACCAGAGTGGGGGATGCTAAAGAAGTGTGTGATGTTATTACAACTAATGTAAAAGACAGATTCGCTTTTACTGGTCATTTGGAGGCAGCTTCTTTGTTATGTAATGAGTCATTTCCCCAATTTTCTACTTGCTTTCCGGAAGAAAAACTCACGCGAGTAATCCAACACTACCCATTCTTAGAAAAAGAAAAACTCCGGTCTGAATTGGGACTTTTATACAGACGACAGGACTTTGACATTAAAGGAGCAATACAACTATTGAACTTCATGGAGAAAAATAACATTATTTCAGTTTTCAGTGAGGTGACGAAGCTTCTAAAAATTATCATAACGACCCCAATGACGTCTGCTGAACCTGAACGTTGCTTTTCTACACTGAAAAGAATAAAGACTTTCTTAAGGAATACAACAACAAATGACAGACTTAATGCTCTAGCGATGGTAGCCATAAACAAGGAACTTATCACACAAATGAAGGACTTTGACGACAGAGTTATGGAAAAGTTCATTAACTTAAAGGAGAGGCGTATGGACTTCGTATATAAATAATTTCTTTGTTTATTGCGTTCTAAGTCATTTCTCGCAAGTGTAAATAATGTAAATATTGTGTATCCTACATATTAATGTTGTGAGATTGTGAGGACATTGAACATACATACCTATATACTTATGCACATTACACAGCTGCAGTTTCTACAACACATCTACGTTCTTTGGGGTGAGTTTATTATTTTTATCTTTGCATGTTGTTTGTGATATTAATTTTTGAGTTTAACTAAATGAATATTTAGCAAAACATACTCCGAAATTTGTGTCTTCCTTTAAATATATTATTTATAAATAATTTATTAACTAAACAGGCTGCGCCCTCCAGCTTCTAAAGTGACGAGCCGCCACTGCTTAATCCGTAGTCTTACGTTTTAAAAGTGTTTTATGCACACACTAACATTTTTGGCCAAAATAAATATAATATAGCTTCAGTAGATACAGTAGACCGGGGCATAATGGTCACTGGGGGAAAATGGTCACTAACTAGATTTTTTTTACAGTTGGTTTGTAGCTACTCCTAGCGGCTGTCTAACCTTCCATCTGTCGCGTAAAGTCAGACGAAGCTTTTACAGTAGCTAGTAGTAAGTGTGTAAAGTTTGGTGTATCGGTGTGAACGTGAATGGCAGAAAACTTTTTTTCGCGTGATTTCTTCAATAAAGAGCTAAGAGATAGGTAAGAATTTAGAGCCTTGTAATATTTATCATGTAGTACATCTCGATAGACCAATCACTGGAGTATCTTGCTTGTCATGTATAGATTAAGAAACGAAAAATAGTTTTGGCGTAAACTGTATGCTAGTATTTTACAATAGAATGATCTTGAAACACTGTACATATGTGGCCATTTTACCCCAGAGAGTGGCCATATTGGGAAAACTGCAGGAAATTGATGAGAAATCATCCTGAGAGAGCTCTTGCCAGAGATGATTTTTCAGCAATGTTCACTCCTGTATATCTGCAAGCAGCAACAATGCACAGAACTCAGAATCACAGGTATCTGTCCGTTTGATGAAAATGTATTTCCAGGGGAAAACATTTCTCCGTCTAAAGTAACCAGTGAGCCTACACTAAATGAACACCTGGCCCAGTCTGAAGACACCACTGCGCATAAAGACATGGATGACCAAGAGGATCCAGACAACCAAATTTTTCTCAGAATCCTAGTGAGCACGAAGATATGGATACACGTGACATTTATGATGAGACAGGAAACACCGGAGTCACTGTTGATGCCCGTGAATATACTGGAGGAACTATGGATCTTAGTCCAATGGCTTCCATTGAACATTCCCATGAATCGGTTTCAAACACTGTTGAGTCATCGATTAAAGAAAACTGCGAAGGAAAAACAGATGACAACAAATCATTAAAAATGTTTCGAGATTTGATACCTTTACCAAGAAAGGTAAATTCACTCAAAGAAGTAAACCCCAAACAACAGTTGCACGTCGTCTAGCAAGCCCAGAAAACATTAGAATAGTTAATTTAAGCTGAGTGACTAGCAAAAGAGAAAAAAACATTTGAAATTGGCAAAATTAATTGCCCTGCAAGGTAAAAAGAAAATAAACTCTCAAACCAAAACTAACAATAAAGCTACTGTGCCAAACCATTGGAAGGTAAACAAATATTAACAGTGTATAAGTCACCAACAGTGGCAATATTCTTTAGTCCTTCTAAAAGTGGAACCAATAAAAGAACCCACCCAAAGAAGAGTTTGCAGGAATAGAATAGCTGTGGCAAGTGTGGAGACTTTTACGATGATGAAGGAGAGCTGTTGATTCACTGCAGAGGCTGTGACATATGGTTCCATGAAATATGTGCGGGAGTTTATGAAAAGGCAAAATATGATTTTATTTGTGATGGTCGTGCAGGTTAAGTGATAGGCCTATACAATATTTTTGAACTTCAATTAAAAGGTGGCCGTTTTGCACCACCTATGGGGTAAACCGTCCACATCAGAATATATCCTTATACCTTTCAAATAATGCAAACAAACCATATTATGTATGAAATAATAACACTATATCGTTATTAATATGTGTGATAACTAAGCGCGTTAGCTAACTACGCCACCAAGGCGCGTAATTACGCTAATAAGTTTGGGTGAGGTAGGTTGAATTAAGATAAAGTGTACCCACATTTGCGTGGAGAGAGCGAGCAGAAAACCATTTTGAAAAAAAACAAAACAAAAAACACCCTTGCAGTACAATATATTGCGTGAGTGACGCCTTAGACAATGCGGCCACCGAAGCGGGTTTGTATTTCGTTCATGCGTTCACTTAGAAATTGTATTTAAAGGCTTGGGCATAATCTATGGAATAAGGATGAGGAATAAATGTTGATGAAATACACTCGCATTTACATAAAGAACATAGTAGTAAGCGGGGTTTTACCGAGAGGGATATTTTGGGTGCTAAGTCCCCCAGTCCCCGCAGAAAGACTAATAATTTTGTATTCCTCGTCAATGCCTAGGCTCATGGCTTACTGGAGTTTTATCAAATTCTTAACAGCTACAGCCCCATCATATTTTAATTGCTTCAAGAGCTATTTTTTAGTTAACAAAATAGCTTGACTTCTGTTGGGGGGCCTTGTCATCAGACATCGCACGTAGAACATCCACCTCCTCAAAATTCCCAAACGGCTCTAGTCGTAAATCATTGTAGAACATCACCCCTTGTCCACCTGGCCGAGACTAGAACCTTAATACCCCACCATTAGAAAGCCAGTCTAATGCGAGAATTATGACTAATGCCTATTATGATAGAAATAATGTTTGTATGGTAGATTAAGTCTAGATTCAATTATTGTTATCACATTATAAAACAAGCTTTGGCAAACCAAATGATCAACACAATGTAAGCAAATATTTGCTATAATAATACCGTTATGTTTCATCTTGTGTGTTAAAAGGCCCTTTTTTTTAATAAGTGTAATATCGGTTAATATTTCAAGGAGGTATTAGAATGTAAAACTCATAATATACAAAACAATCATTTAACTGGTTTTTCTCTGTGCGTGTGAAACGTGGTCTCTTACCTTACATGACAAAAACAAATTTAGGAATTTCGAAAACAAGGTGCTTAGGGAAATATTTGGTCCAAAAAGGGATGAGGCTTCTAGGGAGTGGAGGAGGTTACATAAAGATCAGTTACATACCCTGTACTCACCTCGAGACATTGTTAGGATAATCAAGTCTCGTAGATTACGGTGGGCAGGACATGCAGAGCGAATGGGAAATTGGTAAGACTGGATTGATGAGGAAGTCAAGTTTCGAATCTCGACCGGGTACAGTAAGAATGGTTTTTCATGATTCATTCATCCCTTTGTTTTTACAATTCCTTCTCCAAGCTAGTGCGGAAACCCTTCCTCAAAAATAGCCCTTTTATCTATACCTGACAGTTTTAGCCATTAAAAATTAATTTCAGGGTTGATTAATCGTGTTATTAGATATTAATTTTTCTTAGCACCGCGTTTTACTATCCGTTCGGTTTTTACACCTATTTGATAAATGATTACTCTCGAGCCAGAAAACTTTTTGAAATCCCTTTTTTGTTTCACATGATCTAACGTCTGGTTTGATCTGTATCACAAACCTATGTTGGATGCAATCCGTAAGGTCAGAGGTGCGACAGGTTCCCAAATAGTTATTGTGAAACGTATGAACTCAAAGTAAAATTAATGTAAATTTGTATTTGATAATAAAAAAGTCTATAAAATAGAACCCATTAATTTGTTAAGTTAATGATAGCCTCTTAAAATACCACCCTGGAGTATAAAGGATATTTTTAAGATTCAGGAAGGAAAATGCCCACCGCAAGTTGTGGTTTCCTGTTTGCAAGTTTTGATAAAATAACAGTTTCATACAAAACGTATTATTAAAAAGAAAATTAGTATAAGACTATTATTTTAGTTTAAACACTCTAAAGTGATTCGGAATTATCGTTATATAATTGGTATTTATAGCCCCGTGATCAAGCGCCAATGATTACGATACGGTGTTATTGAGATATAATTGTCCCGCGATTGGGAGCCAATTAAACTTTCTTGAATTGATTGTGAGATAATTGGTTATTATAGCCCCGTGATCGAGCGCCAA
This sequence comes from Timema bartmani, assembly GCA_902151455.1. Classification (NCBI taxonomy): domain Eukaryota; kingdom Metazoa; phylum Arthropoda; class Insecta; order Phasmatodea; family Timematidae; genus Timema; species Timema bartmani. The sequence continues at coordinate 67,311 of CABFWB010000206.1, forward strand.
TTTTACATGAATAAATACAACTGTTAATGTTGCACACGATTTATTGGAGTGATTTTATCTTTATCAATTTTACTTGAAATACAATATTCTTTGTATATAAGTTAGTAGTACTGTCGTGATATTACAAGTTTTCTAGGTTTATGTCGCCGGCACTCTGTGTGTTCATACGCACAAATAGCATATATATGACATACCCCTTGCCCCTTGGACCTCTCATGACCAGTGTCAAAACCAACAAATCAAAAGCGTCCCTGCGACAGGTGTCTTGAAGGTTAGCTTCCTATTGGGTATAGGAAGCTGGCGTCTCTTGCTTGTTTGGTAAATACTACGGAGTTAAATTTTGAAATAAGAAATAAGTTTTAATGGTGCAATCCTTCTAAATTATTTCTGAAAAGCGCATGATTATCCATGAATGAAGTCTTAAAAGGATAATTTACATACAATACTTTAAAGAAAAATACCTTCATCCCTGACTTTTTAAATATATTAGAGCGGTCCAAATCAGTATCGTTACAACTCATTAGAAATATAAATGATTAAAACTGTGAAAATTCCATTATCTAGAGCTGTATTTCCTCTCTACCTCTTCTCCAATGGAGATTTTTTAATTAGTATTTATAACATTGGGTTATTTAATAATTAATTTAAATGTTTTCGTATACACGTATTTAATTGTACTAATTGGTCAAGGATGAGGAAGGAAGTATTTTAGATGTAACCTACCCGCATTTGCTAGGGAGGAAAGTGGGAAAACGTTTTAGGAAAAAAATTCTCACTAGTTCCCATTAAGATTCGAACCCCAATCTCCCGTCTTCAGAAGGCTAGTTTAACACGACTCAGACTGGTGACCCAAAGGGTAATTTCAATATATGTAATTTATATTTCTTATTATTTTCATATTAGGGCTCTTTAAATCAATTTAATTGAATTAATTAAAATAGAAACATCCTAATTATTGCAATAACTTTATAGTAAAACAAAATGTAAAGTACTATGCAATACAGACAATTGTGCGCCAACCCTAAAATGGGATGTAAGGTAACACTGCTTAGAGACAGTATGTTAACAATTTTTATTTTAAAAAATGTAGTTTAAAATAAATCAAATATTACTTCAGTTTAGTTTAATTTTCTACTCATGGTAGTCTCAACAGTTTTGGCTTAAATCTATCATGGGCATCGCGTAATTTGACCAGGAAAAGTTTCTGATCAAGACAAATATCAAATAACTGTTAAGTTTACTATGAGTCAAACTTTTTTTATAGTACTGCGTCTGACTACCAGTTAGGGCTATATGCATAAGTACTAATCACAAGAATGTCTTAAGAATTAGGAAGGTTGTAATTATAGAAATGTACCCGCATATGCGTGAAAAGAGAGTGAAAAGGCATAAAGTAACAAACACCCTGAGTAGCTTCGACCGAGATTCGAACCCCAATCCCCCTGTCATTGGCAGTTAAGTTTATTGCAAGAGTGATGTCTTAGACCATTCGATCACCGAAACAGGTTCGTTGAAAGTTAAACTAAATTTATCAACAATAATGTATCTGAAAATTTAATTTATTTTGGTCAGAAAAAGTTTTTTACCATAAAAACCCCTAAAATACTATCCTTAACTCTTGGCCCTCCCATTCCACCTTAACGTGGGAGTGCAGATGACGTTATAAAAACGACAGTGTTTTTAAAGTTTTTATAGCATTTTTTTATTTTACCAAAATAAATAAAATAATTATCCAGTAGAAACAAAGTTAAAAGTTTTTCACATGGTAATAATTAGAAAAATAATTTATTATCAGTCGTAAATAACGTAACAAAGTTTAAATAATAATATTAGGTACTGCAATTGTTCTTTATTATCTGTTAAGTGTGTCCCGAAATATTTTTTTATAACTTTTCCTGTTCGTTTAAAAATTTTCTGATCTAATCCCACTATGCTCATGACAGATATTCAACAACTGTTGATATCACCATGTGAAGGAAATTAAACTTTATGTTTATACTGGAGATATATGATTTATTTTGGCAAAAAAGAAAAAAAAAATCCTATAAAAACTGCAAAAACACACATTCTCGCGTTCCTTACACTCTCACCTTAAGCGGTTGTTTTCATGTTGACAAGGTTGTAGCCCAGTTAGTAACCTGAACTAGCCTACCACTGACCTGCTAAAACGCCCCGATAATCCATGTCGGCAAAGTGTTACTTGTAGCGAGGTACGAGTCTTCCTGCCTGTCAACCTATCAACAAAAAAAAGTCGACTTAACCTTCCAGCGATCCGCGCTCTTGTGTCGAGAGACTCGAGTCAACAGTCTCAATCAAAACCTACCAAGACGTCTTTACGGCAACTTTTTTTCCCCGACTCCCGTCAGAGATAAATGAGGCTAAGACATGTCATACCA
>CABFWB010000206.1:69887-114378 GCA_902151455.1 Timema bartmani
GGGGGCACACGGGGCACGTGCCTCCCTCTTAGGTAGAATATTTGATTATTTTTTTAAACTAATGGAAGTGGAGGGTTAGGGCTGTGTCGGCGACCAATGAGGTTGTGAGATCAATGAGATTTTTATTTTGCATTCTATTGCTATGTTGTGGGACAGTAGGGGTGGGGTGTGGGCACTGGGCAAGGCAATTGGCAAGAAGAACGAGTTTTAAGTAAAAATATGCCTACCAACGCACGCAAATGTTTCTCCATTCAATATATCTGTGCAACCCTCTCCCCCCTTCCTGTTCTTTACAGTTTCTAAATTCTTGCTTGAAGACAGCCATTTGAAAATCACTAATGAAAACCGAATAAGAAACTATGTATCAATTTATTTGAGGTATTTAACGTGCACGTTCTGTAATGCATAATTAATTGTACCAGCACACATATTATTAAATAACTTATTTCTATAACGGAAACAACATTCAGCACCCGGAAGTTTAATCATCACTTTAAAAGAAGGAAACACACATTTCATCAATTATACGTTTTTCGGTCATTTTGGGAATCGAACCCGGGGTTCCTGAACTCAGTAGGCATACGTACTACTGACTGAGCCAAGGTGTTAGTTGGACCCGAAGAAGATAGAGTCCATTCGTCATAGGAGTGGTGGTAGCTCATAGCTGGCAGAATATGTAAAAACCTTTAAAAGGAAAACATAATTAAAAACAAATCGTTTGTTGTGAAAGTTTTAAACTAAGGAGTAAGTACGTGGAGCGTGGGAAAACCACAGGCATAAAATCGCGCGAGGAAAACCCTAGATACTTTCAATACAGTGAGCAATGTTCCCTCTACTCTTTAAACCATGACCTTGATAGACTATTCCTCTTTCCCCCTCGTCCTGCCAACACGAATTCTAATGCAGAGACGGGAAAACCCCACCGCAGCTCTTTGAAAGCGGTACAATGTTCACTGAATAAATTAAACCTTTACAACTAAACACTGACTCGTTAGTACCGTACACTTTTGTTATGATTGTAATATCACACTCGAGCTTAATAAAATTATAGAGACAAATCAAGAGGGGTGGTGATAAGAGAGGAAGAGTTTCTGCGGGTCTGCACCCATCACCTCTAAACAGTGCCATCGAGAGCCACTAAGGACCCGGGGGCAAATAATTTTGTCGGGTTCCTGCGCAACTTTTCGGACCCCTCACAATACTTTTGTTTTTAAAAAAGGAACCTCAAAGCCTGTGTATTGTGTAAATATCAAAACTAGTACCTACATAATTTTTAGCAAGGATTTTAAGAAAATTACTCCAGAAGTGTCTCTCAAGACAACTTAGCTACCATTCATTAATGCACGATAGTTTTTCAGAAATACAATGAACATACACACATTTGTAACATTTCAATTACCTTAACGGCGTAACCTTTAATATTGTTTATGGCTCATCTACGCGAGTTTAAATAGTGGTAATTAGTATACTTAATTTGAATTTCGTTTTATATTGCACTTTTCTTCCGTTTCTCTATAACGTTTATATTTAGTTCCAAAATGAGAAGGAAAAGCGTCGAAGCCGAGCCGGGCCCCCCTGGTGCATGGGGCCTGGAGATTTTGCCACACCCTCTCAGTGGGCCTGCCCTGAAAGGTCAAGTAATACTACATTCAATTAAAATGAATTTTTTTCAATGCATTAGATTAAAAATAAAGATACACTATTAGTTAGTCGTTAATTATGATAATAATATTATGAATGAATTAACGAAGGCCCGTAGCCGTCTGGAACTCCCTAAATAAAATGTATACATTCAATTAAAATTCAAATGTACCATTTCAAGATATTAAAATGAATAATACATTATTATACTATTTAGTAGTAAATTATCATAGTTCTATTCATACAATCGTAATGCGACATGCAATTTGAGCGGTCATCTTGAGTAATACGGTCTTTTGAGGTATTGTGGGTTCCGGGTAAAGCAGGATATTGTATTCGCTTGATACAATATGAAAAGTGGCCGCATTTTGATATCTTTTTTTTTTAACTACATACCATGCTCATAGGTATATAAACTCGATTCATGGGCCCCTTGCTGTAGAAATGTTTATTTTATAAGGATTTTTTTGTTATTTTGAAATGTCAAATTCACATTTTTTGGCTTGCGTTATTTTGTGTCATTTTTTAGGAATTTTTGAGTAATTTTAAGGCATTCATGTTGAATAAGTAAGTTATATTTTTAAACATTATCGATATTTTATAAACGTATAAATATTTGAACATAATTTTTTTCAACATACAGTTGTCGGAATAAGAATTTAATGTAGTCAATGAACGTTATATCCTCTTTGCTTGATTTGTTATTTACTTTTTAACACCGCGTTCTACTACCTGTTCAGGTTATACGCATGTATATTAATTACGTTAATGAGGAAGGTATGAGAAAGGTTGAATTTAAAGGAAGTGTACCCGCTTTTGAGTGTAAAACCACCTGATCAAGATTTGAACCACGACCTCCCTGTCATTTTCAGTCTAGTTTAACCTGAGAGTGACGCCTTAGATCATACAGCCACCAAAGTAGGTATCTTTGAATAATCTGGTTCTAAAATACACATACCTGGTGAGACACTTCAACTAAACTGCAAAGTGTTGCGTTGGGAGGGGGTAGCTATTACTTTTGAAGCGTATATTTGTAAATCAATGTTATAGCAGAATGCAAGAGTTTAGTTATTTAAGCTTTTTCATTGCATTGAACATTTGTAAATATCGTGTTTGATATAGTTGTGTACATTTATTACAAGTTTTTGTTCATATTTTAAAGTAATTTTTTAAAAATTTGAAATTGTCTTTTAAATCATTTTTAGAGCATCAAAATCCGAGACCTGATTATGAATAATACTGTATGAATTTGTTAGTTTAATCAAGGCTATCCAACGTGTTTTACAACAGAATTTAAAGAACTAAGTGAATGTTCTACTAATACCCCTCATACCCTATTTTTAATTTAGCACCCTTTTCGTTCGTCCATGTCCTCTATCATATGAAGCTATAAAATATATTGTGTGGTTCTGAAAGAAAAAAATGTCCAGCTCAAAATCCAATTTCGTGTAGCTATAAAAAGATTGCCTGATGATTTAAATAAAAAAGAGAATTAGGATGAAAAGTTATTATTAATTTTATTAAACTTATTGGGTAACATTTTTAAAATTAAAATGGTACCTTGGTATTTAAAAGCTACGAGATCATAATATGTATCAGAGTCAGAGCCGTATCTACTCGCTTCTTTAAAAATCCCTTTATATCGAACCTGGGTCCTCATTTTGAAGGTATTCCTTTCACGCCAATCACTCACGAGAATGTGTTGCGCAAGCTGGTCAAACGAGGAGAGTCCTGGAAGAAGAAGAGACGGCTACTCGTTCAGAAAGGAGGAGCGTTCCTGCCTTTACCTTTAGCCCTATTACAGCGGTGTCCTCGGTTCCTTATGCAACAAGTAGATAATGGAACATAAGAAAAAGATGATATTGGTGTCCCCGGAAACATTACACCGCTACGAGCAACACCACCAACAAGTGGCATCGGCCACAAATATAGTGGTCTCCGAGCTGGACAAGGAAATGATAAAAAAAAGTCCTCGCTTCAAAACTTGATAAGTCTAACTGGACTTTATACCAACAAGTGCTACAGCGCCATCTGCATTTCAGTCAGCACCCTCCAAAACTCCTGATGGCAGGACAAGGATCCCAATCTTTTAGTAAAGGCAAGTTGCAACGAATCTATAAGCTACAAATTCTAAGTATTCACCGATTTACTGGATCTTTTGTACGTTCGTTCAGGTGGATACGGGTAGGGTGACCACAATTGCTTAAGCCAAAAGTGGGATACCTGTCGTCATGCACTACACCATCCCGCCCCCACCCCCCACCCCCACCCGCAGCCCCTAAAAAAAGGCAAAAATTGTTTCTAGAATTTTAGTTTAGAACACATTAATAGTATTATTGAAATGAACATTATTTTATAATCATACAATAAAAGAGTAATTAATATATAATTAGGCCTAATAATTGTGGCAAAACACAGCCTAGTGTTATAGTGGAGTGTTATAGTTAGAATTTAAGGAAAAAATGGGTTTTTACATGTAGGTATTAAAAATCGGGACAAAAGGCACTTTTCTATCTAAAAAAATCGGGACAAATGTATATATCCCCAAAACGGGGAAATCCCAATTAATCGGGACGTATGGTCACCCTAGATACGGGGCTAATAATGAATAACGCTCCCCATCTGCACATTTGGTGTTCCAGAACCGGTGTCCGAGGCTCATAGTGAACGCACCCTGGCAAGTTCGCAACGTGACGCTACACCAGGACTTGGACATGCCTAGCATCGAGGACCATTTCCGGAAGCTTGCGCAGTCCTTCTGCGATAAGATGCCTGGTTCCACCAATCCAGGAGCTTGGGAACTACGTTATAGACCCCTGTTGGGTGTCACAGACGTCCCAAAAGCAGTGGTTAGCGGAAGGCTCTATCTGACTGACCCAATAGATAGATAGGTAGATTAATTTCACCGCACAAATCTCTAGAAATCTTTATTCGGCTTACAGCTTCTGCTTTCCTTTAATAATAATAATAATAATAATAATAATAATAATAATAATAATAATAATAATAATAGGGATGTAAATAACGCGAGAAAAGGCCAGTGTTTTTACAGTTTTTATGGCAAACAATTATTTTGGCTAAAATAAACAAAATATTGCTCCAGTAAAAACAAAGAGTTCAGTTTTATCCACATGGTGATATCAACCGTTCCTAAATACCCATCATGAGCATAGCGGCACTAGATGAAAAACCTTTTAGATTAAAAAAAGAGAGAAAAAAAAGTTGTCATCATGTGAAGAAAATTACATTCTATATTTGTACTGAAGCAATATTTTATTTATTTTCGACAAAAAATTGTTTTGCCATGAAAACTTCAAAAACACTGACTTTTTCTCGCGTCCCCGTCATTTCCACCTTAATGTACGGTTAAGAGCGTGGCGTGACTTGTAGTGTTGGCAACGTTTTGTGAAGTTGATTCTGAGATGAACCTTAGCCATGGTCACGATCTTTGTGCGTCACACAATTTCAACTCACTCTTGAGACTTTGATTTTGGAATGGGTTCGAACCCGGTTGGAGTTAATTATTTTTGCAGTCCTAGACGGTATAGTTACGCTTCTTATGTATAATGCTCCCAAAAAATAATACAATATAAAAAAAGTTATTTTAACTTTAAGACTCAACTTACAGCATATTTTGAATGATAAAAACTCGTAGCACAACTTCTTTCGGAGAGGAAGTAAAGCCATCAGTCCTATGTCGATTGTGGCACGTAAAAAAAAATAATGCAAGGTACTTGTGTGAAAATAACTTTCCGTCAGAATTGGTAGACCCTTTCGCTCTCACTCATAGAAATTCTCATGTGCTGATATAATCAGTCGGTTCAGAAAGTGCAAATTAAATACCTCAAATAAATAATTTACTTTATATCCGTTACTGTTTCCAGCCTGTGGTCTGGATCAGTTTTTTTATTCAAGCCGTACATTTTCCACTACAGGCTTGCTAGGTCTGTCGTAGCTTCATATGCCTTATAATCTAACTTAAGACTAAGATAGGCACAACATCCAGTCCCCGCGCGTTAATATATCAACGGAAAAGGGTAAACACACATTTCACCAATGATAAATTTTAAGCCATGCCATGAATCGAGCCCGGGACCCTTGGCCTAATAGGCAGACACGATACCGACTGAGTTAAGGTGTCGGACTCAAATAAATAATAAGTAACTTATATACATTCCATACAATGGCCGAGTCTAGTGTGTGCAGGTGTGCTTTACTCTGACTAGAGAAACAAGGGTTCATTTCCCGAGCGAATGTAGGCTCAGTAATTCGTGTGTCTCATGGCAGACGGGTGGGGGGGAGTGTGAGTCAGGTTTACTTTTTACGCACTCGTATTTTTATTTATATTTCTACTTGCACACCACGTCATACTGCCCGTTCGGGCTATACACATTTTTTACACTTATAGGATAGAGAAATATCTCTGTTACAGAATAGATACGAGGATGGAATAATTTATAATAAATGTACCCACCTTTGCGTGGGGTGAGAACCTATTTATAAACCACCACCTCAACATATCCACACGAGATTCGAATCTCAATCTTCACGTCACCAGCAAACAAAACAGTATGAAACTGACGCTTTTGTCTGTGTGACCAACTTCGTGGGTCCCATATATAGAGAGCCATACTGACCGAGTGACCACCATCTGTTGGCGAAGACAGTGTTCACTTCTGCGGATAGAGGGTGCCATGTGGTCAGCACAACGAATCTTAGTTTTCTATACCAGAGCCGCTCCTTCTTTATTCGAGCAGCTCTTCATTTGTCCTCACGGGGCTGAGTTTGACCCCGTTACAGACCCACCACCTCACAGATTAATCTGGAAGCACCAGAGATCGAACCCAGTACCTCTGGAACTGTATTCAGGTGCTCTGACCACTAAATTACAGAGGTGGTAATTAAAAACACCCTGACTTGTACTTACCCAACTTAAACTAAATAAAGTGAACCGACATCTGTATCGGTGACAACATGGTTTGATGCGTCACGCTCGCAATAGACTGGATTATCGGTGACTGGAAGATCGAGACTCGAATCTCGGGTGGGTGCACAGGGGCATGGTCTACATGGGATTTTTTCAGTCTTGGTTTCCCTTCACTCTTTATGCTAACGTAGGTGCATTCATTTTGAGTTAGCCTCACAGTCCTTACACCTTAGAATTAAGTCGTTAATAGTTTTGGTTTGATACTTATTGATAAAAAAAAATGATTGAGCTCATCTCTTAGCTTATAAAGATGTAAAAAATTGTGCACAGTTCAAGCCCACAAACAATATAGAGTTGTGTTTAACCACAGAGTGTACAAGTCATTTATAAAAATATGGCAAATAATTACTTTTTTTACTGACACATAATTTTATTTTTATTAATGAACTGTATAAAAAATCGCTTCAGTGGCCGCATCACTCTCGTGTTAGACTGGCCTGCTGATGATGGGGAGATCGGGGTTCGAATCCCGATTGAGTCTACTGAGGGTGGTTTTTCTTAAATGTTATTCCACTCTCTTTCCACGCAAATGCAGATAGATTAACTCTAAAATGTTTCCTTCCTTATCCTTATCCCATTAGAGTAATCATCGTATATGCGTATAACCTGAACAGGTAGTAAGACACTTTGATACAAAAAACTGTATAAAAAATTAAAGCGTACTACCACAAATACACCGAGGTTTAAATATCGTGACAGCCAGCCATGACAATGAGAAATATAAAATCTCGCCATTCTTTTCTTCAAGGCAACTCTTTGTGTTGTTGGAAAAGAATGGGGATTAAGGAAGAAGAAGAATGATCGTGTTGAGATATAGTTAATTAAATATCTTTTTTCCTCTCTTCTTTAGAGGTCACCTGTCAGAGAGAAGTGAGAAAAGATAAATACTATAAATTAAATCCTTCACGCTTCAGTGGATAATCAATGGTATAAGCCTCTAGGAATAAATAACATTTTGAAATGGGTCATTATTTAGAGTAGGCCCATATGTGGAATTTGGGGGGTAAGGGAGCAGTTGCCCCTCCAATATTTAGAGGACAAAAAAACCAACTAAATAATATAAGTTAGACAAACATCATTCACTTTTGACTCTTAACATATTTCTCATTGAAAACTCCGGTTCATCTGTTATATAATTATAATGTACGAAATAATGTTATTTTAATCAAGTAAGCAAAGTAATTTTCGCGCTAATTTATAACATAATGTAATTGGTTCATAAAAATACCTATTGTATTTTGTGTTGATGCAAATCCAAATCGGAAGCTTTAGAAATGCGTCCAAAGGTCGCTTACCATCTCCGACAGTCAATCGCAACTACCCTCGGCGAATGTCTTGAAATTATGAAAGTTTTATATATATATAATGTAGGATTTACAAACAGACGAACACTTCGCTTCATATATATATATATATAAGACAGACGAACACTTCGCTTTATATATATATATAAGACAGACGAACACTTCGCTTTATATATATAAAGCGAAGTGTTCGTCTGTTTGTAATTATAATTTTTGTAAATCCTACATTAGGGCTTGTCACTTGACTGTAAAAGTGTGACGCTTTTTGTGTCCTATTGAATATTTCCTTTTAGATGATGCTTCCAAGAACTTTGAAGTTGGAAACTGATTTTAATCCAGTCCTCTCCAAAAGGATGTTTGAACTTAATCCTTTCTGTTGATAGTTATTTCTACTGCCTTGGTTTTATTGGTATGTAATATCCCCCAGTAGCCCCAAGGTACGAGTCCCTCCCTGGTGGTTCAATATTTGCCCCCTCAAATCAAAATGCTGAAACTGCTATGAGTAGACCTAATCTAGAAAAGTGGGGGAGAGAGTAGGGGCTGTACCAAATTTATACTATTTACTCAACAGAGTTCTATTCCCAAAACTAGTTTAAGTTGCACATTAAATATGTGCCATGTTTGGCAGCACATGAAAATGTGAAGTTGTTTTCTCTTATATTATTTATTTTATTTTTTTATTATTTAGTACCGCGTCTTACTAACCGTTCGGGTTATACGCTTAAGTACTAATTACGCTAATGGATTAGGAATTGAGAAGGTTGAATTGAGGGGGAGTGAACAGGCATTTGCGTAGAGGGAGAGTGGAAAACCATTTAGGAAAAACCACCCCTATTCACCCGACCAAGATTCGAACCTCGATCTCCCCGTCCTCGGCAGTCGAGCTCAACACGACTAGTGCGTTAGCCCCAACTACGCCACCGAGGCGGGTTTTTCTCTTATAAAAACAAACAAACAAACGCGAGATCACGATTCACGGACACGAATTCGTCATCAATTTATGAAAGAGATTTATCACAGTCCTCAAGACTAACACTAAACACAATTTCTGCAAATAAAAAATTTCATATATATCTTCTCAAAATAAAAGGTAAGTCTAAAAATTATATATTTAATCTTAGTCTTCTTTTTGTAAAAGATGGATTTTAAAATGGAGTTTTTTTACTTGCTATAGAAAAATATGGATTTTTTAAAAATGTGGCCACTCATAATTTTCAATTTTCAATGTGGCCCTTATGATCAAAGGTTTTTTGGCACGTTCGGCCTTCAGCATTACTCTCAAAATTAACAGAACTTCCTATGATGGGTGGATTGGAGTTTGACTCCCGATCGGGTGTACTGAGGGTGATTTTATATAAATGGTATTTCCCCTCTGCCTCCAGGATAATGCGGTTACACCCCCGCTTAATTCAAATTTCTTCATCCCTTGCACATTAAAACGTAATTTGTTCATATGTGTATAGCCCAAACGCGTGACAAAAATAAAATTTAACAAAAATATTACCAAGGTAGGAAAACGCCATTCGACACCGGCAGAGAAGTATTTGTTGTAGTTAACATTTAAGCTGGGCTAGAATGGAACGCTATGGACCGTTTTTTCGCAGTATACACGTAAAAAAATATTTTGTACAAAATAAATAAAATATTGTTTCAGTAGAGATACGTCTAGTCCAGGCGCGGAACGATTTTCATTGGCCCGCTGAGCGATTTGAATAAAAATCATATAAAACCTTTATTTTTTAATAAAACCATTAATGTGAGTAATAATTTTTATAACGTGTTATGTTTCAATAATGCAATTGTTTTGTTTCAAATTTTCAAAATAATGTATTTATTAATTAAATTTGGCAAAACACATTTTTAGCTTTTGTGTTTATTCTGATTCATCTGATTTATATTAAAATATTAAATATTCAAGAAACAGTTGTTATTTAATGTATTTGATTTAGAAACATGTTACATTTTCATTTTAAAAGAGCGACTTACATTTTTTAATTATTGGTTCTAGTTAATTATTATAAAATATAAACGACTTGGGTGTGCTTAGGTTGGTTAACACGCAGAGCGACTTTCATTACTTCGGCACAACACTACTGAAAGGTTGCCGACCCCTGGTCTAGTCTAATACTGAGGCAATTGATCAGAAACTTTTTAGATGATGAGAAAAAATCCATACCAAATTATGGAATATCCATACATAATTGTATTAAAAAATGGTTAAGATTACTGTATATGTACAAAATTAAATTTAAAAGCTATACTAAAGCAATATTGAATGTATTTTGTCTAAAAAAGTTTTTTTTTTTCATAAAAAGGGAAAATATTATGGATTACCAATTCTCGATCCCTTTACTCTCATCTTAAAAACCATCAGTTTTATTCCTTAAGCTAGGGATTTCTTGCTGTACAAAGTTTGTAAAAATTCTCACAATTCCGAAAATGTAAAAAAAAAAAGTCTTCTGAAGCTTAGTTTTCGAATAGGGTGTTGAAAACAAGATACTTAGGAAGATATTTGGTCCAAAATGGGATGAGGCTACTAGGGTGGGGAGATTACAGAATGATGAGCTACATACCCTGTACTCATCACAAGACATTGTTAGGATAATCAAGTCTCGTAGATTACGGTGGGCAGGAAATGCAGTCGAATGGGAGAAATAGAGCCGTGTTCAGGGTATTGACTGGTAAACTCGATGGGAAGAGACCATTGGGAAGACCTAGAAACAGATGTGAGGATAGCATTAGAATGGACCTGAAAGAGATAGGGTGTAATGAGGTGGACTGGATAGAACTAGCTCGAGATAGGGATAAGGTGTAGCTGGCGTATTTTTGTAGGTGCGGTAATGAACTTTCGAGTTCCTAATGCCATAAAGTAAGTAAGTAAGAACAGACCTACACACCATTGGTTCCAAGAAAGGTAATAAAAGTCACAACATGCACAAAAAATTTCCTTACAAGATAGTACCGTTCATGTGTTCAAAATATACAACGTGCATTTTGATAGAGGCGGCAGTGCGTCGAGTTACTCTAGCCTTTATATCAGCATTTTTCAAACTGTGCTCCACAGAGCCCAGTCCTCCCAGGATCCATGAGGCAATTTTTGAATATTATTTATTTGTTTTTCATACTATAAAATAGCATCAGTAATTAAGATTGTCAATTTTTTCAAATCTGAATAAAGAACATCTGCCAATGCCGGCCAAATGTCTTTAAAAGAGAGAGCAATATATAGAAATTTCAACAAATTTTTCTTTGAAAACAAAATTTATGGGGGAAGAAATTACAAATTTTCGAGAAAAATATACAAGGAATAACCTGAAATAGGGAATTAAACTTTGATGTTTTTTATACGTTTCTCAATCACGTATTTTAAAGAGCAAAGATTTTTCATTGTATATTGCTACAAATACTAAATTTAGAAACAGGCTAAATTTAGAAGATGATCTGGATTCACATATGACAACCATAACTCCAAATACTAGAGCACTTTTTGATCAAAAGCGAGCCCACTCGAGCCAATAATAAATACATTTATACTGATTTAAATTTTGCATTTTGCAAATGGAGCTTTTTGCACAAATAAGTAGATGTGAAATGTATTTTTTCTTTAAATATTTATTCGAGTGTTAAGTTCTAAAAGACCTGTAACGTAAAATTTAATTAGGTTAGGGAATGTTATTAATATTAGTCTACTTTTTTTTAAGGGCTCCAGCACGTATTTTTTCTGGTGCAAGGACTCCTTCGGTCTAAAAAGTGTGGGAACCCCTGATTTATACTTCATACCATGCCGGCATCATCGGTTTTACAAGCAGCGCGCAATTTCGCTACTAGATCGTCAATATCCGTGTTCTTTAAAATGCCCCTAAAGCATAGACGACGCGCTGCACACGGAAAACTCATACCTGATGTCGCAAGGGATTCTTTTCCTACTTACATCGGCCGAACATCAGCGGAAACATTTTGTAAGAGGAAACGGATGTGTGAAGTTCTATTTTTTTTATAGTGCAACCAAAGGCACCGGAACTAGGAGAAAGAGATGAAGGGGCATTCCCTCTATTTGACCCCCAACCGGGAATATTTTTCTTATATAAAGGTATTATTCCCTTAATATTATAGCTCAATTATTTTTAAAAACAAAATATGACAATTACCTAGATGTGGTTTGGTAAGGTTAGATTAGGTATAAATAGATAAGCTAGGGGGAGCTCAAATATTAGGTTAGCACTCCCTCCCCCCACCTTAAAAAAAAGTAAATGTGCAAACAAACCTCCCCCCCCCNTATTATGGGTCCATTTGGGGGGATTGGGTCACTGCGCCATTCTATCTCTGTCTTACGTAAGCATTGTTCTGACTCCTCCTTCCCCCTTGTCAGCAAAAATAAGCAAAGCTCAAACCCACCTCTCCTCTTAAGGTAATATTTGAACGCCCCCTCTTCTCTTAAGGTGGTTACGTAATATTTGAACACCCCCTTATTTAAAGTTATGTTTAAAAAATATGTATGTATTATAAAACTTGATCTAAGCACAAAATATTAAAAATAAGATATGGTCGTGTGCGAAGTAAGCATTTCATGTCAAGTTTATTTTTGAGTTCTTTGACAATTGAGTTAAGGGGAAGCAGGTGGGGTGTATTAATTAAGGGGGGGAAAATCCAATTCCGTGTGTTTGTTTATAAGAAATTTATTTACTACACAAAACTATAATAACAAGGATAATTACAATGATACACTCTTACGAATATTAACACGCTAGCTACCTGGGCACCCATTTGGGCTGATTGGTTACACCTCTAAGTTTTCCTTAATTTGGGATACACTAGAACTCTCCTAATCCGAACTAATTGGGACCGAAGCTTGTTCGAATAAGCGAAAATTCGAATTAAGCAGAGAATACAGGGATACAGTATTTTCACGAATTTTAATTTACAGTTGAATAACTTTAACCAAAGTTTCATTCATTTAACTGATATATAACACTTAATATATAGGCTACTCACTCTACTGTAATTAGTTTTGGTTACAGGAAAACAAATGGTGTTGACTATAACATGTAAATATAAAGCATTTATTATCAGATATCACTGTTTCTTACAATTCTCTTTTAACTTTGAGCTTGCTAACCAACAAAATATATTTCATTTGTGATTTGACTTAATTTTTTCCCCGTTTTCCGAAAAGTATGTTCGGATTAACCGGAATATCCGACTACTGGAGTTCGGTCTAGCGGCGTTTTACTGTACTAACAAAGTGAGAGTTCAAGTATATGTTTATGATTATAAAACGAGATTAACAGCAATATTAGTTTAATATTTTTAACAATAGAATTATGTTTTGTTTTTATTATTTTGTAGCACGTATTATAATGAGTAACCAGTTTGAGCATTCAGCCAACTTTTAATTTGTGTATTTGTCCTGGATGTAATCAGCACTCGTTATGCCTTTGTCTCCACTCCATACTATAAAATTAACATTATAAGACTCGCTTTGGTGGCCGCATGGTCTAAGGCGCTACTCTCGCAATAGACCAGACTGCCGATGACTATGAGATAGTGGTTCCATCCATGTTGGATGTTCTGAGGGTGATTTTCCCTAAACGGTTTCTCACCATCTCTATCGACGCAAATGTGGGTACATTTCCTCTAAATTCAGCCCTATTCATCCCTATCCAACTAGCGTAATTAGTGTATAGGCGTACAGCCCGAATGAGTTGTAAGATGTGATGCTAAAAAAACAACTTAAGTCTAGCCAATCAGAAATATCTATTTTACTGTCCGTCGAAGCGTTGCGCGATATCTACCGCGCACATATGTCTTAACTTTTTAGAATTATTAGTCCCTGTGCGCGAACATGTGCACCTTTAAGCCAGAATTTAAAAATTACTATTACTATTAGCACCGCATCTTACTACCCGTTCGGGTTATACGCACTTACGCTAATGTGAGATAAAATGGAGGACCTACAGTTTAACGTGGAATCCGAACCACGGTGGAGGCCTGGCATTCCACACATTCACAAGTTGTGTTTAATACAAGTCTTGTCAGAGGTGAAGGAAGGGTTTGGCAATCAGATAAATCTGTACCAGGATCGAGGAATTTAAAAAGCTTTATTGGATTTTTATTTAAATGCCACGGGCAACGCAGGTCTTAAAGTTACCTTCCACGTGAAATCAAAAACTAAAAACATTTCTTCCAGGAAACACCAGGTACTTCAACTAGTACTATTAAAAATTACAATAAAAATTAAACACTCTTATACCTATTATTTAAGCCAATTAAAGTGAAAATTCAACATGCGAAAGAAGTAAGATCGACTGCAGAACATACAATATTAAAATTAATGGAAACTATCTTCTAGTTTGTTGAAATTATCTCTTCCTATTTTGAAACAGGCATAATATTGAACAATTATGCTGTATCCAAGAGTAGCTAAAATAGCTTGCACATTGCACACGACATGGCAAAATACAAGTTTGAACCAGGGTATCAAAAAAGCATGGATTTTAAATTTCTAAACAGACACATGAATGCTTAATTTTTTGATCATAAAATTCAGTAAGCGATTACAACACTAATTTAGAGACTTTATGGCTTGAATGTATAACTTAACGAACACAAAATATGATAAGAAACGAAAAAGGGCCCCCTTCAGACTTCACCGGCAGCGTCCACTGATGGGGGCGCTCATATTGTGGCAGCCTGCCCCCAGGTACCTTTGACCCCTCAAAGCCTCCCTTCACTCAAAGGAGCCCCGTGATTTAACCTTCCCTCCTACGGGAATCTTCTCAGGATCCCTCCACCTCTTATGCGACGACAGCTGATAGTCTCACAAAATGTTGCATTGAATCCTCCCGTAAATCCCGTATTCCCCCAGTCTTTCTTTTCGGTTCGCTTGGTGGCAGCAAGTTCTTGTTATCTGTAACCCTCCATGGGATACGTTATTTCGTAAGGAATTTAAATTAACGCTGTCAGGTCAGCAGGTGACTTGACCCGGGTGATTCATGTTACCGAGATACCTTGCTAGGGTTTTTCTGTGCGCGTGAAATCCAGTATTACACCCACCCCACTGAAGAAAAGTGGGACGGGCGAAACGCTGGTCAAGGACATCGCTGAGGCATTGTTCGGGTGGGGCTACCATGTCTAGCGGGTGTCCCAACTCTATGTTAGAGAGCTGAATGAGGGCCTAAAGCGCACGTTCCCATCATTTTTAGAAACGATGGTGGGTTATTCCAAGGTCACCAGACTGTCCGAGGAGACCTCACTTAATTACTTTAAGATTACCGTGGAGCCTTACCATCGTCGGAGTATCCCTCAGTTTCATAACTGTCAACGATTTGGCCACTCCACCCCGACGTGTGGTGCATTGCCCAGGTGTATTTAATGCGGGGCAGGCCACAGCACTTCAGATGGTCAGTTATTGGTAGATAGCCCTGAGGTCAAGTGATAAAATTATCTTGGGGCCTACCCAGCCAATGCAGGGATTAGTTCTCATAGGGCTTCATACCTCCAGGGTAGGGAACAGGTCGCTCCAACCTCCCACAGGGCCGTTTGCTCTTCCTAGACCCGCTGGTCGTCCAGGCCACGCAAAGCGTCTTCACTCTGACCCGGCATCGTTTCCTGTACTTCCTCCTGTTGGAGCTTTTCCCGGGTTTACACCTGCTACTCCAGTCACACGGTCGTTTGTCACCCCTCATCCGGGGGTTCCACCTGAGGGGCCTTCCGACATTAGGTCCTTTGTTTAAGATATTTCGGAAACCATTTCTCTCGTTCGTTCCCTCTGCATATATCAACATCTACCTTATCTGAAGTTCTTGCTCTCTGATATAATCACAGCCCTTTGAGACAAATTGAATGCTTTTCTTCAGTTTCTTCCTCGTTTCTTCGATGACTGACACCTCAGACATTCTTATTTGGAATACCTTTTCTCTAACTTCAAAGGTAAACGAGTTTACTCATCTACTTGGAGTCTGTTCTGTCTCTCTTGCCATCATCACCGAGACGTGGCTAAAACCTCACCATTCAGTGACTATTCCCTCATTCCCCGTACACAGGATGGATAGGATTGGTCGTCGTAGGGGAGGAGTGGCTCCCTTTGTCAGGGATAGTATTTGTCTCCACCAGCTCGCCTTGCAAACCTCGAAACTGTGGCTGTTCGACTCTTAAGCGGGTAGAGGGCCTACTTGGTCACTCTGTTTGGAGCTTACGCTCCTCCGGCTCTGGGCTGATTTGTCCAAAATTCGTAGATAGCCTTGTTCTCGGTGGGGATTTTAACGGTTGCTATGTAGAGTGGGCTTGCCGGTCTACTGATGCGAGAGGAACCCCGTTGCGCCGGTTCTCAGTGGACGGTGGCCTCTTTATTCATTATCCCAATCTTCCTGCCTATGTTCCTAATCACCCCCGGGCTCTATCCTCTGAACATAACCCTGTGTTTACTTCTTTCTGTTTCTATCTTTTTCCTTTTGATTATACCCCTCAATTCAATTTCTCTCGAGCTAATTGGGCTCATTATCGCTCTCTTCTCTCTTCCTCATTCCTTTGTAATTTTTCACTTCCTGTTCAATTGGTCCTTGATGAGAGTGTTCAAACTTTCCTTCAGCTACTCTTCCGGCGGCCTCTTCATCAATTCCCGTCCGGAGGCCACCCTCATTTGGTCCATGTCTTACGGACCCAATCTTAGAGTTGCTGACGCAGCGTGATAGATCTAGGCGCTGGTGGCAGAGATCCTGTCACTCTGCTGATGTAATTCTCGGGAGTAGCTGTCACTGGAAGATTGCAAAATGGAGCGCGGGGGTTCAGCTTAGGCACCTGAAGGCCCTCTCCCCAGGGGACGACTTAGTCTGCTGGTATGTCCGTGGCCTAAGGCGATGTAGTGTCTTTATCCCACTGTTTTAGGTTGGGGAAGCACCGCTTGAGTCTGACGAACTAACATACTGCTTTGAGGGCTGTTTACGTGCTCATCCTATTGTTCCGGCCTCCGATGGCCCCTTCGGTTTTCCAAGCTCACCGTCTCTTCCACCTATCCCTAGCGATCCTCAGATTGATGTTTCCCTAGCTATCCCGACTGAGCTCCGTGAGGTCCTCTCCCATCTTCGCCCTTCATCAGGTCCAGGTCTGGACAATCTTCTTGTCCAGCTGCCCAAGAAAGCAATAGTTTTTCTCCTTCGAATTCTTCATGCTATCCTTCTCTTGTCCTCTATCCCTCCTCCTGGAAGGCCGCATTAGTGGTGCCCATTCTCAAGCCAGTAAAGTCCCCTCACTTTCTCTCTTCTTACCATCCCATCAGCCTGCTCTCCTGAGCAAGGTAACGGAGCGGGTAATATTGAAGCGTCTCCTTTGTTGGGTGGAGGAGAGTTGTCATCTCCCCGATTATTTCTTCAAGTTTGGGGCCCACCACTCGTCCAACCATGTTCACACTTGGTTCGTAGTGCTGGCTGTTCAGGGGGCGTTTGACTTTGTCTTTCATGCTGGACTTCTGCTCAAATTACTTGACGTTGGTTTGCCTACTCACCTACTACACCTTTTCTGATCTTTTCTGTCGGGCTGGACGTTTCAGGTTTACCTGAATGCCGCATTGTCTTCATCCTGTCCCATCCTTTTTGGGGTTCCCCGGGGATCTCTCCTCTATTCACTTCTCTATTCGTTCACGAAATTTCTCTTCCCCCAGGTTACAGCTTGTCCCTTTACGCCAACGACACAGCGCTCAGGGCCCAGTCCATTGATGTCCGCGTTCTTCTCGCCAAGTTTCCCTGTGCCCTCTGGTCCCTTGCCCTTTACTTCACTTCGTGAGAGCTTCTGCTCAATCTGTCCAAGACGAAAGCCATCATATTTACCCGTCGTCACCCCAGGCATTTCCCTCCTCTATTGTTTGGGGGAGGTGGGCGGTCATCCTCCCCTGGCAGGACTTCTCCCGATACATGGAGGTTCCGTTGGACCGTCACCTTCACTTTGATGATCACTTCATCAATGTACGCAACAAGGTGCGTAGGGTCATGTATGCCCTGGCCCCTGTCCTCTGATCACACTGTCTTCTTTCTATCTCACATAAGCTCATCCTATTCCAATCTTATGTCCTTTCATTTCTACTTTACGCTGTTCCTGTCTGGAGTCACGTATTCCCCATAATCTTAGAGCTCCGATTTCCTTCTTGTACGTCTTATTCTTGGTCTTCCTCCCCAATCCCAAAACTCAGAGATTTACACTTGATCAGGATTGCCACCTCTTGAATTTATTCTATACCAAAAGACAGATAAATTTTTTCGCTAAACACCGTAACTCACAATCCCATAATTAGGTCAATCGGTGCTGATCCCGAGGCCTGCGCGCCCTCACCGTTGTATATGCCACCTCCTTCAACAGCCCCCTCAAGTTGTCGTGGAACTTCTCTGGGCCAAAGTGATTGCCACTCAACGTATTGGAAATAAACTCTTAAGTTACTGTCTAGCTCTTACATTTTAATTGTATTAGTTCCCAAGTCCAGCGTTTTTTTTTAAATTTTCTTCACATTTTCATTTGTTATTTTACTCATTGATACTCACCACAATTTTACATTTAAAAACGTTGTTGGTATTTGTGTTTGTCTTTGTTCATGAAAAATTTATATATTTTGTCTTACTGCCATTAAACTAACCTAAACATAGCCCTAAGATTTTTTTTTACTAAAGAGGTTTGTTAACTTATAGTAAAATTTAGTTTATTCATACCTTAGCAATGAGCAACATATTTTGTTCTCACCTTAGAAATCTGGACATTTAAATTTATTTTCATGCTAAACAAATTATCATCAAATTCATTTTACTAGTATGGTATTTGAAATAGAGCATTATATGCCTATGTGTATTAGGTATAGTTGGGTTGAATCCTCTATTTTTTGAATTCGAATCTCCAATTTATCTTCAAATCTTGGAATAAATATAAAAGAATAATGTAAAATACAATAATTAGTAACTAAATTTTAAAATTATTTCTTATAACCTGTTCATTATAATATTCATGGAAGTGTTAAATTACTGGTCTGGGGCCTGGTTTTTAAGTTTATCGACCCGCCTCGGTGGCGTAGTTGGCTAACGCGCTAGTTGTGTTGAGCTCGACCGCCGAGGACGGGGAGATCGAGGTTCGAATCTCGGTCAGGTGAACTGGGGGTGGTTTTTCCTAAATGGTTTTCCAATCTTCCTCCACGCAAATGCGGGTTCACTTCCTCTATATTCAACCTTCCCAATTCATAATCCATTAGTGTAATTAGTACTTAAGCGTATAACCCAAACGGGTAGTAAGACGCGGTGCTAAATAATGTTAAATGTTTAAGTGTATCCTATAACTTTAAATGATTCTAAACCACCAATGAGCAGTATTAGAGCTCTAAAATAAATTTCACTTGATTTTTTTTTTTTTAAGGATTTGAGTCTTGAATTGAAAATGTTCTCGAATATCCTTAAAGATTTTGGGAATTTGAGTAAAAGGATAAAAAAAATATCATGGTAATGTGATAAATTATATGTTTCACAAGTAGTGTACAATGAGACAAATAGATACATTGGTGAAAAATACACCATTATAAAAAAAGTGTTCATCAATCATAAAACATGCTAATTACAGTACATACATAATAATTACAACTAATGAAAATACATAACAAAAATGGCATAACCTAATGACTATACAAAATCAATTCATCATTGCAAAGCAAATATAAGTTATGATGACAACACAATGATGATATAAATGTCCACAGGTCTCCACAAATATTTTTAAAATGATATGCATAATATGGTGTAAAATTCAGTAGCCTATAGGTAAATTGTTCTAGTAAGTCATCAAAAAGTTTATTTAAAAAAGAAAAAGAAAAAAAAGACAAGCAAATTTACTGTTTTATGTGGCAAAAACATTATTTTATAGCAGTGAATAATTTACAAAGAGAATGACCGCACAATTTTAATTATTATTAACTATTTCTTGCAATGCCATGAATAATTTATATTACAAAGGTTTAGCAATACATTAACCACAAAAGTGGCCAATGAAACACTTGAAAGTGACTAAATTAGAAAGGTTCACTAAATAAAATTTCAAAATCTCAATTCCTACAATTATTGTATATTAAATAAAACCACTATCTTCGAACCAACCAAGCAGAGGCAGTAAAATTTCTTCCAATGTTTCGGCTGTATTTGCAAACAACATCCCCTGGGATAAATTATGAATCTAGTTTCGTTGCGCCACGGAAGACCAAGATGAGTCTATATAAGCTATGCCTTGTCCCCATTCATTACTTACAATTTAGAGACTTGTGCAGTAAATAAGAGCTGATGAGTAAGCTTCAAGCATGTGGAGTGACATTTTTAAGAAGCGCCATGCATAAGACACAGAGAGAGAATATGGAGTGAAGGAATCAATAGAGGAAAGGTTAAGGTAATTAAGACTCCAGATGGTTTGGCCATGGAAAACAAAAGAACATCATGTGTATAGAAGGAAAGAGAGTCAGGGGGTTGGAGACTAGATGGATGACCCAGAAGGAGGTGGGTTGATCAGATAAAGGAAGATGTAAAGAAGAGTGATGGAAGGAGAAATGTTCCTGGACACACATCATTTGAGAGAGCTTGTTCGATAACACCCTACCTGGCAAGCTGGAGCAGTTCCACGATGATGATAATTTGACTTGATGTTTTACACAGTTAATGTACCCTGGGCCAATAAGAGGCACTCTGGTAATCTCATTGACACTGTTCAAGTCCAAAATCATTTTAATTCAAATGCCTGCAAAAGCCTTCAAAACAAATATTTGAATATTGATTATAAAGAGAAGGGAGTTTTATTTTCATTAAAAAATATAGTTATCATGGCAAGAGTGACTTTTGTAAAAATAATTTACTGTGTAGAATAAAAGTTGAGCATGCAGTTTGAGAATGATAATTATATAATATAATCAAATGATCTCAACAGATTTTTTTTTATCTGGCAGTTTTGACTGCTGATAAAGACATAATATGCTACTTGACTACCAAAAAAAGGTTATTGGACGAGTTGTGGCAATTAGCCTGGTGCAGATCTATTTAAAAACCAATTTCAAATTATACAAATAATAATAATTTGAATTGGAAAACCTAATTAAGTAATTATAGCTTATTTGTGCAGCTCAGTAAACTATTATTTTCAAAGTTAAGATTTATATGAAATAAAGTTTATTAGACAAATTATAATTTGTAATTATTATGATAAAATTGTAGAAAAATGAAGCAAAAGTAAAAAAGATTTAACACATATTTACACACTTTTCAATAGTGTTTCAAAGCCTCTATGGCATACTCATAAGGAAGTAGTAAAATTTTTTTATATATTTTTTACAGCTATATATTTGAAAAAGTTTACAAGTACCATAACTTCAACTTTCAATGTTGCCAGTGTAATGAAAACAGTGCAAGTTTCAGTTACAATAGTCATGATTATCTGGCCCAGTTCTCGGTGTTAACAAGCTTTTTTTAAAATAAACAAATCGGTATACATCCTCAATTAATAAAAAAAATTGATCGCAAACATCTAACAGCTGTTGCATTGGAGACAACAAAGCATAACTGCTATGCATGCATTTGGCGTAGATAGCAGCACTGTTTTTTTTTTGCTAGAAACAGAAGATGTGTCAAGGGAGGCGTAGATAGCAGCACTGTTCTGATTTGGCTGGAAACAGAAGCTGTGTCAAGGGAGGTATGAATAGCAACATGGTTTTGATTTGGCTGGAAACAGAAGCTGTGTCAAGAGAGGTGTGCACGAGAAAAGCCCATAGTGAGAATTATTAAAACTTCGATTCTGTATTATCCAGCTTTTCATGTTATCTGGCCCGGAATGCTGCCACTTTAGGCCGGATAGTCGCGAATCTAGTGTACTTTGAAACCCGCTTCAGTGTTTGCATGGTCTAAGGTGACACACTCGCAATAAACTAGATTGCCGATGATGGGAAGATTATGGTTCAATCTCGGTAGGGTGTACTGAGGGTCGATTTTCCTAAATAGTTTCTCACTCTCTTCCGCTAGATGCAACCTTCTTAAACTAATCCATTAGTGTAATAATTAATACAAAGGTGTATAATCTAAATGGGTAGTAAGATGTGTTAAAAAAAGTTACTCTGAAACTTTTTAAAATATGTAGCTGCAAATAATTTTCTGTGTCTTTATGTTTCTTACTAAGAAAAAGGAATAGCTGTGAAACTTTAAAATAATGTGTAACTGTGAAAGGGATATGTGTAAAGAGTGTATCAATAAATAATGAAGAGGGAAGTTTATTTGTTTCTATCCAGGCCTAACCTAACTATTCTTTCAGGTTGTCTTCCTTCACTATCACTTAAATTAGATATTGAAAGTAGGATAACATGTTTTAACTGTGAACTTTGAGGCCTACAGTTTTCTGATAAGTGTGTAGGCCTTGTCCTTATATCCATCCACCTTTCAATATTTAATTTAATGCAACCATTTGGTGCCATTTTTTTCTTCTTTGTTTCCCTATCACTAAATCCTTATTGTACAGCGTTTACAAAATCATGGTTCCAGCATAGCCACACAAGATATAAAACAATATTTAAGACCAGAAATAAAGCAAATCATTTAAATAAACCAGATTGATAAATACCTAGTAGTCTAGGCCCATAGGCTTAGTTAAATTCAAAACAGAAAATCTTCAAAACAATGTTCAAGAAAGATTAATGTTACAAGCATTAGTTATATAAACAAAACCACAATAATATATTTAATTTATTTAAATTTGTAAATGACTTTAATGGACAAGTGAATCTAGTCCCAAGGATTTAGTTTAATTTACACATAAACGATACATCTTCAAAAGGAAGAGCAATAAAGATTATTTAACATATAGCCCCAAGGAGTTAGATGAATTTACATACAAATGAGACATCTTTAAAAGGAAGTGCAAGAAAGATTATTGAAAGTACAAGAATTTGTTATATAAACAAAATGCTAGTGTGAGTTAGAATGTACCAATGAGGAGCCTAGATTCCAAAACATCTCCATACAAGGTAGGGCTGTGCAAAGTGAACTCAAATCAAATATATAAAATATTCTCGAAGCCAAATCAAAGTTTGACTATTTTCATAGTATTTTATACTATGAAAAAATATTATATTGTGGTTATTTATATTGCTTTAGGCACTCAAATTACTTGGAAAATGTTTTAATGCACAATTGTTTGTAATTTTTCATGTTACTCTGACAAATCAAGTTATTATCAGTTATTATCACAACATGCAATTCAATTTCTTCAGATTTTGTCCATATAAATATTAATTTGTAATGTACAAAACAACTCAGAATGGCTATAATTGAACATAAATGGAGTATTTTAGCTGTCAATATTTTTATTGGCGAAGCTTCAAAGCCAGAATTTGTTTCGAAGCAAAGTCGAATTTGATGTTTATTTTGAAGCCAAGTCAATGTTTTGAAGATTCGCACACTACTAATATGAGGTAAGAAGAAATAAAAAAATTGCTAAAATATATCAAAATGACTGGATAAAGAGTGATGAAATCTATAAAAAAATTTCACCAAAAACGGGTATCTCTACCAATAGGCAAATATTTTTTCATAATTTTTAACAACAATATATCTCTTCAAGGAAAACCTCTTTTCGCTTTTGAGCTACTATACCTTATTCCATATCTAATTAGAATAATCATAGAAAAATACTTGATTAAAATGCTAGTTCAGCTTCTCCGGACTCAGAAACGACACTTGAAGACATTGCAAAAACTGGTCAAATGTTTACATTTACACAAAGCATAACATTTTTTTATACATGGAATAAGCTATAGAGAAAAAGGATAGTATGAAGTTGCAAATTTCATTTAAATAAATTTGTTACCTAATCATAAGTCTGTCACTATTTGTGTTAATGAAAAAATATCCTTAATTAGAGACAGTTTTCAGCTTTAAAGGTATCATAAACAGTCACAAATGTTTTTCACAAATAACTAAAATATATATCCTAGTAATAAAATGCACCAAACAGTTCATAGCAACCTCTTAAATACTGTGAGATATCATACAATTTTAAACTGTTATTTATTAGCTATGGCACAAGGTTAAAAAAAATAATGATAAGTTTCTGTTTAAATACAAATGTTGGCCGAAAACACAAATATTATTTTTTTAGTTAGAAAAATTACTAGTCTGTACATGATAGGTTTTTACTTGAATGACATTTCAAAAATCATATGTTTAGGTTTTGGGTTGCCAACACTTGTAAAAGATCACAGTTTTGTTATAAATGTTAAGTTTTTTAATTAAACGTTATATTTTACATTTAAAATAACGTAAACTTAAGCTTTTTCATATTATTTCATTACTTTTAATACTTTCTTTTTATCCAACTCGAAACAATATTTTAAACATAATTAAAAGTACTTATCCTTCGTTCTGGAACATTATTGACTATGTGTAATATAGTGCATACATAAATACCTTATAATACAGGCATCATATTTACTGAGAAAATACTTGTCTTTTTTATATATATAATAAATTATTTTATATTATTTCAAAATATTTAACTGAATAAAATATTTTTATCCACTGCGTGGGTGCATCATTGTAAAAAACTTGTTTCCGTCACGTTCAACCACATGGTTTGAATTTGTCGGTCGCTATTTTGAAGCTATTTTTGTTAGACCTTTTGTGGAAGTGCTGCGAATAATATTTTTTTAAGTGGAATAAACGATAAATAAGCTTTGTGTCCAACCTCAAATAAATATATAGATAATATTGGCCAGAATTACTGTGGTTAACTATTACATTCATATATTACCACCTGTTTTCATTACAGTGATCCAAAGTGATAGATGTCAGCTGTTGGCGTAGGGATATATTGGGGACTATTTCTAGAAACTTTTTGAGCTGTCATCCAAGTAAACTTAGGTCATGAATGAATTATAGGATTATAAAGATGATAGTACCAAATATTTTGAGATCAACTTATAATATACACCAGTTTAGTCGAGAGTAAAATACATGTAAACAAACCATGAACTATGTATTTACTCTAGAAGACGTTTTAATTTCCCCTTCACCAAGATTTAAACCCGATACTCTATGGTTTTTGGTTATAGTTTGAAGAACAGCCCCTAAATGATTTATATCAGTAGTATTCAGACTGTGATACAAGTACACATACCCCCAGGGGTACGCGAGGAAATCTTAAGGGGTACATAAAATTTTAAAAATGTGGTATATAATGATAATGATGTATATATGAATATTTTTCATTTAAAATTTTATATTTAATACATTATTTTAGATGTTGATTGCAGAATATGTATAACTTGTATTATGCAAAAACAATTATGAGGGGTATTGAGTTAAAGAGAAATTATATCTTGGGGTACGTGAACAAAAAGGTTGAATACCAGTGTTTTAGATCATGTCCGAGTCCATTATCAAAGTTAAAAGTCAAGGTGAAAAAGCGTGAAGTTGGTTTGTTTACATATACTGTACTCTTTACTTTCCTGATTTTAAGTACATCATATTTTAGTTCTATATGCTTTTGCACTTAACCTAAAACTAAAATCCTGTACTGATGGCAGGCAGCAATAAAGACATAACTACTTAAAAAGTGGTAAGCCAAATAAATATTTTGCCTATGCCAGCTATGTGTTTATGTGAACAACTTTTTTCACGTTATTTCTATTGTCTTGAAGACATCAACCTTATTTTGTGATAGATGATTTTTTTTAAACATTCACACATCATAATAAAGCACAGGTAAATGTTTCATTACTGTAACAATGCACTAAAACATTCACCATACAATAAAAACATCTTCAAAATGCAGTCTACTTTTTGTACAGTTCATTTTAATATCAGAATAAAATGCTAACACAAAATTAAATACTTAATGTAGAACAATGGTGGCAAAAAAATAATAATTGAAAAATGGTTTATAATTACATTTAAGTTGAGTTAAGCTCAAACTGAATTTGAAGGGAATTAGAACATTGACACTACAAATTACCTCCAAAAAAGAGTGGTGTGAAACCCACGAGTTTGATTTTACTGTGAATAAAAATAATAAATAATTGTATTTATAAAAACTACCAACTTTTATTTATTCTAAACATTTTATGGTTTAAAATGTTTATACATGGACAGTTTATTGTATAAAGCTGTCAAATTATTTTAATAAGTTTGGAACCAAATTTTATATGGTCTAGTTGCAATTCTTGTGACAACTTGTTTCCAAAAGTTGATATAAGTAGCTTTATTTAGTGAAACACTCTAATAATA
Organism: Timema bartmani; assembly: GCA_902151455.1. Lineage (NCBI taxonomy): Eukaryota > Metazoa > Arthropoda > Insecta > Phasmatodea > Timematidae > Timema > Timema bartmani. The sequence continues at coordinate 96,086 of CABFWB010000206.1, forward strand.
TACAATACTAGACATGTGATCTAATCGAAGATGACGGGCAACTTTTTTTAAATGGCACTTGGCAATGCGCAGGCATCCATGCTACCACTAATATTTGCAGCATTTTTATCCTAGATTACAGCTTTAAATAGTTGTGGATTATATCACTTGATTTTTTAATTATTTTTAACGTTTCTTTTGATTCAAAAGAATCAAGACGTCCAAGATCTAATCTCAATGGAAATCTGAACAAGTGCTTTATAAAGTTTGATTTATGGATTATAAAAAAATTCAATTTGGCCAGAGCTCTGACCTGAATCTCAGCATAGAGGCCCACATGTCTAGTCATAGCATACAACTTACAAACTAAGTGGGGTAGGGGAAAACACTTCAAAACTAAAAAAATAGTATGTCCTTTGGTGTGTTGCATGCATTACCCTCCATGGGAGAGTGTGGCAAGAGCTGAAAGTAACAGGGCAGTTCGTCACACCCACACACCGTGCGGGTTCTTGCTGGTGGGGACAGCGTTCTCTAGTTGCCGTGGGGAGCCAATCATCTTGCGGGTGCTCCCAGGCTGCTTGTGCGGGCCTGACGGCGACAAAACATACCATTCAAACAATATTACAAATATTTAATAAAAAGTTTCTAATGTTTTTATTTTTACTAGGATTTCAACCGGATACTTTCAAGGGTGAGTAGAAAACATTTTAGCCCCTAGGTCTTGCCAAGCCATGCTTGTTAGCCTCTGAAATCTTTTTGGAATTTATAGAACTTTTGCGAGGAATGGGTATCAATGTTAATGACCAACGTTGGTCGGCAGAACTCATAGAATCAACCTTGTTTATGACCTGGTTGATACTATAGGTGAGTTTTCACGATTTACTTGGTTTTGAAATTGGCGCACAAATTCTCAGCTCGTTGGCAGCTCGTGAGTTTGAATACTGGGGGGTGCTGCTCGGGTGAATAGGAAGAAGGGGTGAAGTGTGGGGGTGGTAGAAGATTTATGGGGAAGCAAGAGGGGTCATTTGGAGGGATATATAATAATGTTTTTTTTTTAATTATAACTAAACATTTACTAAAGCTTATTAATTTTTAAGACTTTTTTTTAAAAAAAAAGGTAATTCAACGCAATATAAAATGAAAATTAATATTTTCAAGAGGGTGATCTGGCCGGAAATAAAACATCACCTTTGGTATGTTTATAGCTTAAAACAATAATGATTTTGTATTTTTGGACTGTAGTAAGCCTACTGTAATGGAAATACATTAATAACGACATAATCTAACTAGTTGTAAGAAATAAACCAAATAAAACTTCTTTATCTAAAATTTATACAAAAAGTCAACAGATTATTAAAAATATCATACATGTTTCAATATGAAGTAAATAAACACAGAATAATACCAATTAAAGAGGTAAAGCCAGTGATCCTTTTCTTAGAAGGAATATTAGATAATGCATTAAATGCAAATGATACAAATGTGTTAATTGCAATTTAGAGGATCATAATATTTTAAAATATACAACTACTTTTGAGTGGGAAGTAATTCCTTTGAGTTTATATTTGAATAAAATTGTTTGAACATTAAATTAGTACTAGTTGCCCCTAAACATATTAATAAAGAGACACCCACGAGGGGGAGATTGAGGTTCGAGTCTCGGTCGGGTGAAATGGGCGGGGTTTTTCCTAAATGGTTTTCCACTCTTCCTCCACGCAAATGTGGGTTCACTTCCTCTAAATTCAATCTTCCCAATTCCAAATTCATTAGTGTAATTAGTACTTAAGCATATAGCCCAAATGGGTAGTAAGACGTAGTGCCAAATAAAAAAATAAAATAATAATAATAATAATAATAATAATAATAATAATAATAATAATAATAATAATAATAAAAAGACACCCCTTGTTTTTAATTTCAATTCTCCCAATGTAGCCTAATCGAGAAATATAAATTGTTATTAAATTAAAAATATTCTTGTTTTAGTATCAATTTCTGCACTCATTAGATAAACAGTTAAACACGCAAGAATAAAGAATTAAACTGAAACAAAAATATTAGTCACACAATTCAGTTCAAAGTTATACTGTGGCGGTCGAGGGGATCTGTAACACTTGCAGCTCCAATCTTAGGTTATTGCTTGGGCATTTTCCCTACTCCCCCTGTTTTTCTTCTACACTTCACCACTAGCCAAGGGGTTCAGAGAGAGTTTCAGCGCCTGAAGCTTAGCCAGTATCCTCATGAAAGGAAAACCTTCTTTAAAACAGCACAATTACTTTCTGTAAAAACTAAAAAACATGAAATATGTTGAAACTAATTATAATCTGCGGGATGTGTTATAGTGTACTGTACTAGATTAAAATAAAATGTATATATAATCTTTGGGGGTGCTTCAGCTCTGCAGGTCTTATGGACAAGCCACAACTGCTCATTAGTTGTAGTCATACTGTTTAGTCTGGTCAAGGAAAGCATTACCAGACCGAGCTCTGATATTGTCTCGGTCATAAACATTTTATCAACATCAATACCAGGTCAACCGTAAAAACGCTGTGGTCATAAACATTGATACAAGGTCAGCCTCGTAAACACGTTTATTAAATCTTGAAACTTCCTACTATACTTGATAATTTTTTTGATCTTGCAATTTCTAGCCAATTTCTGACCATTAAAAAACAGCAATAAGTCACAATACAATTTTGAAGTGAATGATAGAAATATTTAGATCTGTACAAAATTTAATTTGGGCTTTATTATGTATATAAGAGTCATGTTTAATGATTATTATTGATTAAATTAATTTAATAAATAAAACCTGAAGATAATTTTTGATCTTAAACTTGGTTGATATCGCTCAATACCAACTCTAAATCAATTTATAAGCAAAAACTTACCTAATGCCTGACATTGAATTTTTTTTTATTTGAGGTAATTAACAACATGCACTTTTTGAACCAAATAATTAAATCAGTACACGAGAATTTCAATGAGCGAGCGTTAAAGGGCCTATCAATTTTTCAAGGAATGGTATTTACACGTAGCTTCCAGGGTTCTTTTATATGTTACAGTCAACATTGGACTGACGGCTTCCTTTCGAAAGAAAATTGTACTACGAATTTTTATACATCAAGAAAAATTTGTCGGCCTCAGCTGGGTTTGAACTCACAGACAATGGGTCCTGAGGCGAGCACTTTACCCCAAACTCATCAAGGTTGATGACCTTGAAATAAAATGTTTACATAATGAAGTGTTTGTAAACATGTGTTAGTGTTTTTACATCTTAATTGAAATTTGTTTTTCCGAGATTCTATCATATTATTTAATTGCATATTATAACTAGCTCAATTTATAAAATTAAGTACTATACAAATTTAAAAACAAAGTTCATAATTGGCTTCTAAATTTTATTGACTTTATTTAAAAAAACTTAGATTCTGAAACCACTTATGATGACAAAAGTTAGTTTCATGATTATATAAGATATTTAAAAATATTAACATAGCTAATTATTAATAAATACTAAGTTACATTAACATTAGTGGGAAGAAAAAAAAAGTGTTTTTATAGGCTACTTATTTATCAGATAATTCTGTAAATGGAAGAAGTTACATTGTAAATCATCAATGTAACAAATTAAATTATATACCTTTAAGAATGAGATGTTTATCTTTTCTCGGTAAGACAAGGTGCCAAAGGAAGCCAAAGTATGGCCTATTATGCTAGCAGGTTTTCTATAATAGATGGCAATGGAGTTGACGTCTCTTCAAAAAAAAAAAACTTAAGAAAATCCTCTACAAAATTTGAGAATAAACACTAGGAAGCAACACACCACTAATTTTCTTAGTGAATATGTACCAAAACAAACTACAAAATTTTAATATTTCACAAACATTCAAGATAGTATGTATAAAATTAAGTGCACTAAACATGTTGTAATATGTTATTAAATAAATATGATATAACTGTAGATAATGAACTACAAATAAAAGTAAAAAATACTAATACATATCTACAAAATATTTAATATTTAAATGCCACAGGACATCTTCCTCAGTAAGTAGTAGATTGAGTAGACACATAAAGAATTCCCAACTATAAACTCTGACGCCGCCTCCAGCCTCTAAAGAAGGCTATCTATCATTACCATGGCTAAACCAGACTTTTGAGCCTACAGGCAACCATCCTAGACCGTAGTTAAATGATGAAACTCCTCCTGGTGTCCATAGTGGGGAATAAACATCCGGTCATACGGTTCCTATAACCCACCGAGGGCATATCCTCAGTTATTCAAACCAGTCTGTGACCTAGAGCTCATTGGATTCTTTGGGCAAACTCCTCCGTCACATCCTGGCTCCAGAGGAGAGAGAGGAGAGGAATTGGCCCTTCCATATGTAATGGCCATCATTACGAAGAAAGTCAGAATGGAACTTATGAGCCAGCTGAATAGCAATCTTTGGATATGCAATACCAACTTCCAGACCAATAAGGACGTTGCCTGGGGGCCACCAACATGGAGGTACCTTGTAGGATTTTTGGGCGAGTCAATCTTACACTCTTCCACCAGAAGAGCAACTGCACTGATGCGATCGCCACGCAGACTGAGCTTTGGGGTCAAAGTCCTTATGGTGGGGATGAAGGGAAAGTTAGAAAAAATGAGTGTCTTTGTAGTTTATATAGCAAAACAATTTTTGGCCAAAATAAAAAAAATATTGCCTAAATACAAATATAGAGTTTAATTTTCTTCACATGGTAATATAAAGAGTTGTTGAATATGTCATGAGCATAGAAGCCATTAGATGACAAACTATTTAAACGAAGAGAAAATGTCATTAAATATCAGGACACCTGTGACCAATATTCAAGAAATGTTGATATCACCATGTGAATAAATTTAAACTCTATGTTTGTACTGAAGCAATATTTTAATCATTTTAACAAAAAAAAAAGTTTTGATATTAAAACTACAAAAACAATGATTTTTTCTTGCAGTCCCTATATCCCCAACTTAATCGAACACCAGGCATGCTACCTCCACTGATTAAAGATAGCTTATACTTCATTAAAACCTTCCGCTCCTCTTTACATTTAAAATACGATGTATTATACTATTGTTGCAAAGTCAAAATACTGTAGCCATTCAATTTAATCACTAGGCAGGTCAACTTTGTATTATTAATTAATTAAGAAAACGTGTATTTGATATACAGGCGAGTACAATTTATTAGTCCTTCTTTGCCTTTTTTTCATTTAACACAACCAATAAAATTTTTATATTTTAAATTATGCTAGCTATAATTTCATATCATTAACATTACCAATTTAATTCCAATTTAAAACTAAGCTAATAGAGTCAATATTTCTAATAATATTCTTATTTATTTAGTAAGGAGTAATAAATGATAAGGTTATATCTTCTTGTTTATTATTTTTATTCCCTTCTCCTTATTTAATATATGTTTTAGTTTTTCTTCTATTACGACATCATGTTTTGGTGATTTTACACCATCTTCAAGTCTTATTTGTATTAAAGATGATTGATTTTAATTTATTCTATTGAAAAGTTTGTGAAATTTTACAGTTTTATATGGAAAAAAAATTTTAGTGAGAGGATCATCTCTTAAAAATATCTTCCATATAAAACCGTAAAATTTCACAAACATTCCAATAGTATAAATTAAAATCAATTGTCTTTAATACAAATAAGACTTGAAGATGGTGTAAAATCACCAAAACATGTCGTCGTAGTAGAAGAAAAACTAAAAGTATATAAAATAAGGAGAAAGGAATAAAAGTAATGAACAAGAAGATATGTAACCTTATCATTTATAGCGTCAATCTACTACTTCCTGTAGAAGATGTCATGTGGCATTGAAATATTGGATGTGAGGGACGGAAAAAAAGTTACTTTTATTGCTTTCATTATTTACAATTCTATCATATTTATTTATTGATATATTATAGCAAACATTCAAGAGTGATGAATAATGACTAACCCACCTAAGCAGTAAGTTGATCCTATGTTAGCGTGATTAAATTAACAGAGAATAAATTACTACAAGAATAAAATGACTAGTTTCCTCACTAGATGAAGCATATAAACTATAAAAACATTTCTAAAACAAAATATATCATTACTGTGAGAACGCCATTTTTCTGTGAAAGGAAGAGTGCAAAAACAAAAATGATAGCTAGTGTTTGAAATAAAGAGGAAAATGTGGGATTAGTTATGCTTTTAATATCGGATATAAACATGCAAATCTCAATCACCGGCCTTCAAGTTACAAAGCCCTTTGGACTACAAGTGTCCCTTAATTTTATTTATTTTTTTATATATATAGTTTGAAATTAAAAAGCAACTTCAAATAATAATATTATTTGGGAACTAAGAACTCAACAAAAAGGGCAGTGAGCTGACATACAGCTAATTAAATTTTGTTAATGTCAATGATTGAGCTATTGGTTGTGGTTGATGAAAACTAAAATACTATTTTTCATAAAATTATCAATTTAAACCATACTCAAATTTTCAATATTTGAATATTAAAGAAAGCAACGCTATCCAATTAAGTATATATATGAAAGCAAAGCTTGGGGAATGAATGGTTATAATTATGGAGATCAACTGTAACCAAGTTATATTCAAATAAATTGAGATATTACACCTGGACATTCTAGTCATTGTTTCACTTTTGATTCATATGTGAAACTTATTATATTACTATTTCAAAATTAAATTTTTAACATTATTGTACTCTTTAATATCCTGCTTATATAATCTATAGGGATGGAACCCTCAAATCCTTAAGGATATTTGAGATTCGAGGATTTGAGAAAATATTGGATTCAAGACTAAAATCATAAAACTCGAATCAGAATCCAAATCTATGGAAATAATTATGAACATAAAAGGAAATATAATATAAAATAGAAATAGTAAAATATTAACATCCATTCATCATGACACTCATACATTCAGTTAAGCATTAAATTACTGGTTTGGGCCCTCGTTGTCGAGTTAATTCTATTATTATAAATGATTCTGAACCACCAATAAGCAGTATAAGAGCTATAAAACAAATTTCACTAGAAAAATTGATTTCTTTTTAAGGATTTGAATCTCGAATTAGAAATTTTCTTGAATCCTCGAATTTTGAACATCCTTAAGAATTTGAGGGATTCAAAAGATTAGAGAGTCCATCCTAATTACAATGACTATCAAATTGTATTTAAAGCTCATTGTAACATTTTTGAATCCTTAAAATTATACAAATTAGATGTATAAATCAATTTAAAAAAGTAGACCTGCATTAATAAAATAATTTATTAAATAGTTATAAAATTATAAAAAATACATATAATATTATATGAGAATACTTTTTTATAAATTTGTTTGAAAAAATGTATACAAAAAGTAGTGTTAGGAAACGTTAAAAAATAAAAAATAGCTGTACTTTTTTTATTCATACCAGATACATATGAGCAAATAGTTTATCTAAATAATTTTTATACCGAAATACAACTTTAACAAATTCCAATAATTCTATTTACAACAAATTAAGATATCTAAATATATTATAAAATATACTTTTAAATATTTTTAGTATTTTTGTTCTATTATAATTAGTAGAATACAGTTTAATACAGGTTTAAGTGATCTAGAATAACATTTTAATGGGTTTGTTTAGTCAAAATGTGCACATTTAAGATGCTACTCACGAACATTTTAAGGTTCCATCAAAGCATTTATGCTAACTATATCCTCTTTTGAATGTTTACTTTCCTCTCAGCCTAGTAATTTAAGAAATCGTTAAAATATGAGTGTACTTTATCTTCCGCAGTTTTAAGATTGCCAAGAATGACTGGTATGAGAAGAAGAGGTGCAGGAGAGGAGGGTGGAGGTGAAGCTTTAAATGTACAAAATACAAAGTGAGCCTACCTTCCAGCAAGTGTTTGATCTCTTCTGCTGGAGCAGTAGCCAAACTCTGGAGGTTAGCCTCCTTCATATCAGAGACGAGACGTTCTACCTGACGCTTTTTGTCAGATATGGCTGACTCCAACACTCCAACCTGAAATTCATGTAAAAAAACATTGTATTTATAAATTTGGAAAAGGGGAAACATAATGGGATATAATCCTTAGTTGAGTTGTGATATACAATGATGAACGAAGGGAGTTCTGGTGGAAAGCAAATAGTTGATTCATTCTAAACTTCAGATAAGCAGAGTTCTGTGCATTTGTTGAGAGAGAATTCTATCTAGCATGTCATGATGTTGGCCATGCTCCTTTTCTCATTTTGTGTAGATGTCACTAATGAACAGCGCTCAAGTCATTTCATGGTCCAGGCCCTTGTTTGAAGTAATGAACTTATATCATGGCTAATGTATTAGTTTAGTTTATATCCATCTTTTCTATACCTTCTTCCAAATATACCACACTTACCTCATAAAGCGAAAAGAGGTTTACCTTATATAGATTAATTTAAGTAAAGAATTTATTTCATGGCATAGGTCCTAGTTCCTCGTAAGGACAATTGAGTAGCTACTTGAATAAAGCAGCAGCTCCAGTCTAGAAAACTGAGCTTAGTGGCCGAAGGGTTTGTGTGCTGACCACATGAAACCCTCTATCCGAAAATGTTGGCATTATCTTCGCCAACATTCGGCTGCCGCTAAGTAGGTATAGCTCTCTTGCAGGCTGATGCCATGGAGTTATTATTAGGTGATAGTTTTAAGTAATGGATTTATATGATGTCTTAGATGTGCTTGGAATGAGTGAGACAAAGTGGAGAGGGAGTGGAGTGATGGAATTAATAAAAGGATAAACGTTATATTGGATGGATGGAGAGTGACGAAGGGACGAGAAATAGGGTTAGGTTCATAATGAGGATTGGATAGGAAGTGGAGAGAGTGAATGACAGAATAATGAAAATGGTAATTACAGAGAAAGGAAAGGAGTTAGAAGTACTGCAGATAAATGTCCCTCAAGCTGGATGCAATTTGAAGAAGAATTTTTTTTTTTAAACTATAAAGACACCTGGCTAGGCAAGTGGTGATGGGTGACTTAAATGCCAAAGTGGGGAAGGAAAGAAGAGGTTTTTAAGAGGTACTAAGAGCTGATGTGTGAGGTGAAAGAAACTAAGAAGGAAAGAAACTCCTAGAATTGTGCACAAGAAATGGACTGAAGGTCGGTAAAAGTTGGTTTTGGTTTAAGATGAGTAGGGATACACATAAGTTAACGCACCACACCTGGAACAGGAAGCAAAAATCCCTAATCGAGTATTTACTATTAGATAGGGAAGCAAAGGCATACACATTGAACATTACGGTCCTGCTAAGTGCGTTTTTAGACGAGGACCATAGACTATTAGTTGCTGACATGAAGGGCTGGAGGAGGGGTTGCCAGATAGTGAAGCAGGAAGAGAAGATAAGGATATGGAAGCTCAACCAACCGATGGAGAGAATGAACTTTCAAGCACGAGTAAAATAACCACTATCAAAGGATGATATAAAAGTATAACAGGGGTGCCAAAGGTTCAAAAAGCGCATGGTGGAAGAGGCAGAGGAGATATGCGGAAGAACTAGTGGAAAGAGAAGAGGGAAGGAAACTCCATGGGATTTTTAATGAAAAATTAATATTAAAAGCTTACAATTAAGGACTCTCTATTAATACATTTGTATTTAATGCTCATTAACAATATTATTAATTTACTAAAGTTAAATTAACCATATCTTCATTTAATACAAAGTTACCCAAAATTTCAGCAGTTTTATTTTATAGCTACCTACCTAGTCAACACAATTATTGAGTGGCATTAAATAACAATTAAACTAAGCTAATTAATAGTAAATTTATCTCTGAATAGATTTAAGGAGGTAAAACATGTTTGGCAAATAATAATAATAATACAAGTGGCTTTTAAATATAAAATCTCACATGAAATATACCCAAACCACACTAGGTCCAACAGCGCTTTTTGTGAAAGGCTTAGTAACTAAAATTTAAGAGATACTGACTAAGTTGAGAAATGTTTTTGAAATTCTTATGGACAAGAATGTGGCTCACTTTTATCTATTCAGATTAGCTTGAATATCTGGATGTTTTACTGTATAAGTATTAAAATTCACATGATTTTTTTTAGATAAGAACTTTTTTAGTCATGCTTAAAACCTATGTTTAGAATTTATTTCTATCTATACAAAAAGTGCTAGATTAAAAATACAAAATTATAATAGTTGCATTAGGCCTAAGTTTTTTTATTTTACCTAACATATAAATCTTACCCAACACTTACTAGACAAAATATGATTTAATTTTTATTTGGAAAACTTACAATTTAATATAAAATGTTTCCTTTACATTTTTTTACAAGATTACAGAATTTAAATTTATTGTACCATCCCTATTGTTCATACCTCTAAATTGCAACATAGTCAGAGTTTTTATCTCTATTCCCAACTATAGTCAGGATCAAATTGCCTTAAGCTTCTAATTTTATCATCAAATTATTTTTATTTTTTTTAATGAAATGAATGGGAAGGCTTATTTTAAACTAAAATTATAAATCTAAAAAATAAATATAAGTGAACAGTTGGTTTTAAATCTTTTCCCATTTCCCGTCCTGTTCTCGTGGGAAATTGATATTTCCCGCCCAATTTACAATCACAAATAATATTAAGAAGGCATTTTAAAGTCTAATTTGTGGACTCAAATTAAAGATTAATCAAACAACATACATGAAGTTCAAAATTCCATAGCTTATAGTTATGAAAATCTAAGGTGCTACTAACGCATGTATTAAATATTAGTGGTTAAAATAACAATAAAACACAAATTAATAAAAATTGTATTAATTTTAAAAGAGAGTAAATAAGTATAACTATCAGTGTCAAATTGTTTTGGTGTTAATCTATATTTGAGGCTGTGAGTTGTCACCTCTCTCTGCAGACTCTGGCCACATTGCGCCGCCATCTCAGTGTCCTTCTTGGCCTGGTCTACCTCTCCCTGTAACCTCTCTACCTCCCCTAGTAACGACCGCTCGAGAGACTGCCGGTCCTCGGACTCTCGATGGATCATGCGCTGCTCAACTTGGATATCTTCAAGCAGCAATCTGAGAAACATCACAATCTCAAGTTCATTTACAATGTTCAAAACAATAGGAACGAAACTTTGACTTGCAGATATGAGTTTTTTTAGCATCACATCTTACAGCCCATTTGGGTTGTATGCATGTGTACTAGTTAAGCAAAACCGTTAGGAATGATGAAGGTTAGCTTTAGAAGTTGTGTACCCATAATGTACATAGAAAGAGTGAAAATTGTTTAGGAAGAATCATTAATTATTATGAATGGGCAGGAATTAAATTTTTAGCGCGAGGGGGGCGGGGGGGAGGGGGCGGAAAAGAGTCAAAATATTGACATCGAGATGGGAATGGAAAATTATATTGAGTTTTAAACTAATTTGGTAAGACTTGTAGAAGCTATAACATTATTAAATGTAATATAAATAATAAAATACTATAATAACATCATAAAAACATCATACAGAGGTGCGTGTAAATAGTATTTTTTATCAAATCAAAGAGCAAATTTTCTAACAAATATTAAGTAATACAAATCGAATGGTTAATTTTATTACATTTTTGATATAAAACATTTGCATGGTTTGAACAAAAATACTGACCCAGGCTACAGGCTGGAAACAGTAGTGGATGTAAAAAAAAAAAGTTGTTGAAGCTAGATTTATTTAACGCCCTATAAAGCACTTCCTTATACTTCAAGGGCACTTCTCTTCGATAGCAGGTCTCTTACACATATAGAACAATTCCCCCTGATGTCCTCTTATTAAATCCTCTCCATTCCCACCTTTTGCCTCAATTGCTCACTTTCATACATAGCAAAAACCATCTAAATTAATACCTGATCTTATTCTTGCACTGCAATAATTCCGTCTCACAGTTGGCAAGTTTGGATCGTAGCAGCGTTATCTCCGACTTGAGTGTCTTCTCTTGTTGCCGAACAATCTCATTCTCCTCTTCTATATTACCCAGAGCTCGAAGCTGCAATAATAAACCAATTATGAAAGTTATGGTTTATAGATAATGATACCAAAACCCAGTTATAGAAAAAAAAAACACAATACATTATTTTTTTAAAAGAAAAAGGATGACTAGATTATTGATGATAGAGTCTGTTCATGATGGGTTTTTACCTGAATGACAGTTCAAAATCCTATGTTCAGGTTTTGGGTAGCCAACACTTGTAAAAGATCACTGTTTTGTTATAAATGTTAAGTTTTTTAATTACATGTCATATTTTACATTTAAAATAACGTAAACTTAAGTTTTCTTACACTGTTTCATAACTTTTGAGAATTCCTTTTTATCCAATCCGAAACAATATTTTAAACATAATTAAAAGCACTTATTCTTTGTTTTGGAATGTTATCAATGATGTGTAATATAATGCATACATTAATACCTTTTAATACAAGCATTGTATTTACTTGGAAAAGAGAAAATACTTGTCATTTTTTATTTATATATAATATATTATTCTATGATTATTTTATCATATTTCAAAATATTTAATTAAATAAAATATTTGTATCCACTGCGTGGGTGCATCATTGTAAAGAACTTGTTTCCGTCATGTTCCACCACATGGTTTAAATTCGTCGATCGTCATTTTGAAGCTATGTTCGTTAGACCTTTTATGAAAGTGCTGTGAATATTAATTTTTTTAAAGTGGAATAAAACGATAAATAAGCTTTGTGTCCGACCTCAAATAAATATATAAATAATATTAGCCTAAATTACTGTGGTTAGCTATCAATTTAATACATTACCATACATTTTCATTACAGTTATCCAAATTGATAGATATCAGCTGTTGGCGTAGAGATATGTTAGGGATTTTTTCTAGTAACTTTTTCAGCTGTCATCCAAGTAAACTAAGATTGTGAATGTATTATATCTGTACACAACTTTCAATTAAGTTTCAAACCCAAGCAAAGCACAAACTCAACTTAGTGGCCTCAGCGTAAAGTGTTAACCACGTTCCTCATTTATTGATAGCCAAATTGTGTCTATTCTAATTTTTTTTTAGTCTAGTTTTTGTACCTTCAACCTATATTTAATTCTAAATTTTGGATGTTATTTGATATATATATATGTTAGTATTCTTATAGGGAAAAATATTCTCACTTAAATTCAAATCTTTAGTTGCAAAAATACAAACAAAAATACATGGAGAGTTAAGACAGCAAAATTATGAATTAAAAAAGGTCACTTCTATGTTATTTTGAATTACTAACAGCATTAATCAAGGTTTGCAAATTTCAAGCCAAACTTTAGAAAAAATGATTTAATACAAAATTTTGGAAATAACTTGTTAAAAATAACAAAAATAAATAAATATATGAATCCCCTGCTATTAGTTTGGAGAGAATATACAAATAAAATTAAGGAGAACTTCAAACATGATAATAATTAACTAAATAATCATAAACATCAATACAGATTTTACTTTATTTTATCGAGTGCTTTGGTTTGTTTTGGCCACCAGCTTACTAAGCCTGTTTAGGCCCACACCTGAGTAGCGGGGCTGCCGCTTAGAGCTACAATTAATTAAATAGCTTGGTTGCCACTTATAGGTACCATTAGTTAAATAGCTTCAACCAACTAGCATCTTAACATAGTTTGCTGTTTTATTCTCGCATCAACCCACTTACTAGCTATATTGTAATCAGAAAACCATAAGGAAAAGAGGGTTAGTATGCTGAATTGCAAATGCCAATTTCCTAATGTCATAAATGTATTCGGAGGAATGCTGATCTAGCCTTCTTGAATAATAAAGCTAAAGTGCTAACAATTGCCTCTTCATGAAAGACTTAATTACACAATGATTTGCCAGGAGGGTAAGGTGAAAGAAGAGTAGTCAGCCCCTCCGAGACCATTTTTAGGAGAGAAGGGTCTCTTGTACACCAGCGACAAAGCCGAAGAGATCAAGAAGAAAATCCGGCGAAACGGGAGATGAACATTAGGCTTGGGTATTTCAGTTCCGAGTGCATGTGTTTAACAACAAGGAGGTCATGCGGCAAAATGACTTTATAATAATGGAAATTGATAACAATAAATAAAATGAAAGATAAACTAATAAGTGCAAATTGAGCATGTGTGTGCATGCACATGCACATGCACATGCACACACACATATTTTTAACACAAATAGAGTAATATTTCAGCATTGTTGGCTTTATCAAAGAAAAAATAAGAAAGAGGAAAAACACTTTACACAAACACTAAACTAATAAGCAAGCTACCTGTTCCTCCCCCTGCCTGGATGTCACCTCGATGCGAGCAGCTTCTTGGGACAGAAAATCCATTTGGTGCTGTTGTTCACGAGTCTTCCCCTCCCAGAACACGATCTCTGCGTCATACTATAAAACAACACACCATCTCTTTACAATGATGAATAACTATTTTCCAAACTTTCTAGCTTTAAGTCAAGATTAAAAATATGTTTATGTGTCATAAATGTATTTTTAAGCTCCCAACAAAAGCTTTAAGATACAATTCAAAATTTATTTTCTAAAAAAAACAAAATAAAAGTTTTCAATCAAAAGTTTACCATTACAACTCTGCAACTTTAGCACTAAAGTTTACCATTACAACTCTGCAACTTTAGCACTAAAGTTTGTTTTTGTTTTTTTAGCAATGAATGTTTCTTTTCTCACCTTGAGTTTTGAATGTTGTATGCATTCATCTTTGTTATTATTGAATTTGTTTCAAACAATTCCAACAAATCTTTATTGCCATGGATTACTGAAAGTAATATAGGTAAATATACTTAACAAATGATATGGTATTGACAGAGACTACCGATTTTTCCAGTAATCTGGTCTCTCACACGCACACACACATATATAATATATATATATAAAACACCTTATTATTTAACACAATATTTTGGATGCAACTTATTTTGATTATTTTAGATGTTGATTATAGACTATGTATAGCTTACATTATGCACCAACTACTTAGGGCAGAGGTGGGCAAACTTTTCTCCCCGAGGGCCAAATGGACATCTTTAGGGTCTAAATAATGTACTTTATTTTCATACAAAAATACATGTATTAGTCATATAACCATATAACTTTGGCACACAAATAAAGTAGCAAATAAAATGTAATCTCATAGCAAATAAATTTAAATATGTCATTATTCATCGTGCTTCTTAGCCTACCTAAATGTTGTTTAGTAACTACTCAACACTGTTATCGTTAATGGGATGTATGTAACTTTCCAAAATGTTGCGGGCCACACAAATTGACGACGCATGCCGTATTTTGCCCATGGCTGACTTAGGGGGTACAAAGTTGAAGAGAAATTATACGTGTGTGTAAGCGAACAATAAAGGTTGAATACCATTGCACCTAGGCATACTAATAACGAACACACTTAAATATATAATATGTATATTATACACATTCAATTTAAATGTTTAATCCAACCCATCAGGACAATGAGTTGGGCAAAATATTTATATGGTAAGATTCTGGCGGAAAGAAACTTTTAGAAAATACAATAATATTTTTTCGCAGTCAACAATGATATTATTTTCCTGATAATGACAGTTGCAGATTAACATAGCCTGGAGCCCACTTTGATGGCTGCATGGTCTAAATCCTATAAAATCCTATAAAATCAACCTTGCTCATCCTTAGCTCATAATGCATAATTAGTACATAGACGTATAGCATGCGGTGTTAAAAAAAAGAACTGAAGTATGACAACATAAAAGTAAATCTAATATCTTTTCTAAATACCAATAATAAACTTACTATGAAAATTGGACTATACCTTGGTGAGTTCTGCTTGTTGTGAGGTGAGTTTTTGTCGCTGATAGTTGACAAGCCTCACCAAGTCTCTGTACTGAGAGTTGAACAGCACACCCTCCTGGTGAGTGTCTGTTTCGAGAGCTGATACAGGCAACTGATGGAAGTCCTGTCAACAAAATATATTGATTACAGGGTCACATGGTCAGTCAAAACAATTCGACAAGAGAGACATCCTCTTATAGCAATATGAATGAAAATTAATTATTTATTGAAATTAGAAAAAAGAATTGAAATTAAAATAGCATTGAAAATAATATAATTTTAAAATTAAAATAGCTATTAAAAAACTAATAAAAATTATAAATCTATGAACCAAAAGATTAATTTTAAAAATAAATTTGTGATAACTCGTGATTGAAAAATTAATTAAGGTATTATTTAAATACAAGCCTTCAATTTTCTTCCCATATGGAACACAGTTGTTTACTTGGTGATGACCTTGACAATATCTCCTGATGCTGTACACTTTGTTATTTGTGTTCTACCAGTCTTACTAAGAAATAAGAAATGCCCATCCATACCTTCTTTATCTCTGTATCATACCCTCCTACATTCATAATTAGTTTGCTCAGTTGCCGACCTTTACAATATTCTGATGGCCACATGTTTGCACACTATCCTCTTGGTTGAATTTTTCCTCAGCCAGCCATACCCTATTTTCTACCCCCACTGCACAGTTAGCAAACAATAATCAGGAAACTAAAGATAAGAGCAAATAAAATACTTATTTTGGTTAAGAATGGTAACAAATCAACTTTTATTTTATGTGGTGTACTTACTCTCTGGCATTAGGAACTCGAAAGTTCATTGCCGCACTTACAAAAGTATGCCACCTATATGTAGTGGTCCTAAGTGGTATAGTGTAACAAATACAAAAATTATGGCTACATTTTTAATTTCCTAGCAAACAAAATATATAAGGTTAGAAAAAATCATATAGCTTTCTTAGGCATTGTTTCATTTTCTTCTTTTGTATTTGTTCACTATATGGTCACTATAATTGCTGGTTCAAACACATATTTTACCAATATTATTTGGTTTGGGGGATATAAACTTACTAGGCAGGGGAAACTTTGTTTTTGTTATTGGAATATTATCGTTGGATCGCATTTAACTCAACAAAATTGACCAAAATTCACATTTAAAAGGTCAAGTAATAAATTTCATAAAAACATATTTTGTTTTATTACACACATGTATTAAAAATTTAAAAATGCTACTTTAAATTTGTTTTAATAGTAATTTTAATGTTTTAAGCATAAGATCATATAAACTCTCCTACCATTACAAGAATCACACAAGAAATCAAAGATATATATATTTAGCCTTATACAACAATCTCAGAAAAGCCAAGCCCACAAAGACGCCAGGTTTGAGAAAACATTTTAAGATCTCTTACTTTGGCTCGGGGATTTAAATAGTAATAGAACCCTAGAGATGTTTAATTAGGAAGTGCATGTAAAATATACTGATAAAAATAACTTTTATGTGAACTTACCTCCAAATGAAACACATTCCAACCATGCAAATAACTGACTACTTATATGTTGGTACCTTGATAAGGCTCCTCTTAGGTTTCATCTTGATGGAGGATGAAGGAGGTGAAGTAGCAACATTATCGATGCGAGGTGGAGTGCATCTTTGAGGGCTGTTGGTTGGGGGTGGCGGGTCCCTGGAACAAGGAATAAACTTAAAATTAAGATGACACATACCATCAGAGATAAGTTATTAAACTGGCAAATAGGGAACAAGATATTACCCAGTGAATGCATTAAATAATAAATCTTCCAATGTTTCAAATAACAAAATAAATTAAGTACCAAGCAAAGGGGGAAAAGGGGTGACATGTGAGTGGATTCAATGAAAGATTAAACATTGAAAAAAGGTTATAAGGGCAACATATCACAGTGTTATTAGAAGAAAGCCATACTTCTTTTTCATGTATGACAACAGTGCATTGAGCAAAAACATTTAGTGATAAATAAAATGATAGAATATTAGGAAAATGGTGGAGCACAAATAAAAGTAAAAACACTGACACATATTCACACACACTTCAATATTTCGATGCTATTGAGGAAGATGCTACAGTAGCATCGAAATATTGAAGTGTGTGTAAATATGTGTCAGTGTTTTTACTTTTATTTGTGCTCCACCATTTTCCTAATATTCTATCATTTTATTTATCACTAAATACTTCTTTTTCAGCAATAGAAAATTGATTTATTGTCACCTGGATCCTGTTATTTATTTATTTTGAGGTATTTAACATGCACTTTCTGAACCGAGTGATTATATCAGCACACAAAAATTTTCTATGAGCGAGAGCAAAATGCCCTACCAATTTTGCCAGGAAAGGTATTTTCACATGTCACAATCAACATGGGACCGACGGCTTTACTTCCCCCCCCCCCCCCCCC
>CABFWB010000206.1:114393-133309 GCA_902151455.1 Timema bartmani
AGGAAGTTGTGCTACAGATTTTTATAGCTCAAGAAAAATCTGTTGACCTGGGCTGGGTTTGAACCCACAAACACCGGATCCCGAGGTGAGCACTTTACCCCAAAACCACCAGGTCGACACCCTGTTGTTGCTTGTTCAAACTTATGTCTTGATTTATTATAATGTAAAATACATTTATTTTTACTGATTTAAGTCAGGCCTGGCAAGGAAGTAGGAAATAGAGACAAGGGTGCTTTTCTCAGGTTGGTAACATGGGGATGTCTGGATTAAGTGTTATTGCACAAGTTCAAATATTAATTATGTTATTTGATAGATCATACTAATTTGGCTCTAGTAGACAGGCTGTAAGGGAGAGAGAATTTTAAATTAAAAGGATGATTACTTTGGAAATATAAATACTTTAAATGGTTGGTAGCTTTTGGTATGGACTGTGGTGTATATAGGTCCCTCATGAGGACAATGTTCCTTTTGTAGTTTCCTATTTGTGTGTTCTATTCTTTATCTTCTTTTTTTTATTCGGCTTTTTGATTATATTTTCTAGGAAGTTGAGTTGCATATTTGCCAATTTTTTCAACCTTCTTCAAATCAGATGTGTCAGATGTTTAAAACCCATTTAGACAACTCCTAAAAATATTTTGTTAATAGGAATTCTATTATATTTCTATGGGAGGTGAACAAAATTAACTAGAGTTTACATTTTATTATGTTCAGTGATTGAATTCTTGAAATGTATTATGATCAGTGATTGTACCCTTAGTTTACCATGTAAAGTAGAAAGCTTATCTTGCATTATTCCACTATGGTATATCTTATAGATAGGGTTATAGTGCAATCTGTCAAGGTTAGACTGCTACCTTTCAGGGTAAATGTAGTGTACCTGTACGGAGGCAAACAGCGTGGTGGAGAGAGTGGCAAAGTGGGAGAGGGGGGCTCCCTGTAGGGTGGGGCCTCCCTCTTCCCTGGCGTGCTGAATGGGGATATCATTCCTTCCCTTGATTGTTGACTAGGCGAGGTCGTCCGTTCATCATCCGCACCTCTTGATATCTCTTGACGCACCTAAATAAATCAACACATTAGTCGAGAAAATTAACAAGCACCACCTATTAAATACAAATGTGTGATGTGACAGTTAAATTGGGTCAAACCCACTATTTTACAAATTCAAATCTCCAATCTGAAAATCCAATTTACCTTCAAATCCCAAATCTCGAACCTAAATCTTGTAAAAAAGTATAAACATAAGAAATAAAAATATAATAGAATAATATAAAATACAAGTAGTACAAGTATGTTAATATTCTTTCTAATAATCCATTCATTATAACATTCATAAAAGCTGTTCAGCATAGGAATTGTTTTCTGAAAGGCCTTTTTCCCTATCAGAAAGCTATTATATTGTAGGATTTTGGTAGGGAAAAAGACCTTTCAGAGAGTAATTCCTACCGTGAATACAGTATACATTCAGTTAAGTGTTAAATTAATGGTCTAGGGTCTGGTTGATAAGTTAATCCTATAGTTATAATTGGTTCTGAACCACCATAAATAGCCAGTATTCGAGCTCTAAAACATATTTCAATTGGAAAATTGATTAAAAAAATTATTTTTTTCAGGATTTGAGTTTTAAATAAGAAATTTTCTTGAATCCTCATAACTCGAATATCCTTATGGATTTGAGGGTCCCATCCCTAGTGACAATATTAATGCATGTAAAAAAACATAATTATTGCACAAACATCATATAAACCTACTTGTCTTTTATCCTAAAAAAATATAACAAAGGTGTAAAAAGTAGAAATCTCTGTTTTAATAGTGATTTGAGTATTATAGGTTTAAAAAGTAGGGGTGTGTGAAACTTCGAAAACTTCAACTTCACTTTCAATATTCGTTTGCTTCACACAAAAAAAAAGTTAAAACACAAATTTATGTTTATGTTTTTTAATTTTATGTTGTTTTCATCACATATTAATGTTAGTGAAAAAAAAATCTGAAATAATTATATTACATTTTGTGTTAATAACTTAATTTATCATTTTAAGACTAAATGTATTAATTATGTTTGCAGTATAGCATCTTGTAAATTATATCTAATATCTAAATTTACATATGTATTAAATAGTGGAGCTATTATATTTTATAACAACAGTTATAGGTGCATCCAAATATCATATTCTTTAAATTGAAAACAACACCTGGACACAGGAAATGAACCCATAATTAGAGCATTGGCATACTAAGCCAAAGGTCCCGGGTTCAATTCCTGTATCCAGGTGTCATTTTTCAATTTAAAGAATATAAATTTACATAGTGATGCAAAGTATAATATTTATCCAATATTAAACTTTTTTTAAATATCGTATTTCACCGCATAATCGTCGCATTTTTTATGCCTAGATATTGGGGGAGGGGAGGAGTAGGGTGTAACCATTATGTGAAGCTTTTAATATTTTTTTTTTTACTTAATACTGTATAGGTCCGAATATAATGTGATGTTTTTCTCCTTAAATTACCCTTTAAAAACTGTTCTCGTATTATATGCGCTGCCTAACATTTTCCGTGGAAAAACCGCCAGATTCTAAGGTATATTTTGTAGCACACTGGGACTGTACTAGCCAGTCCAGTGCACTTGTCTATAAATAGACTGACTAATAAAATAAAGAGAGGGAGTTACTACAAGCAAATAAGTCTAATCAACTCAAGGTTAAAAGGAAGAGAGGAATTTCCCCCTGACCCTTTTCATTCCTTGAGTGCAGCTGCTCTGGCTGGAGCAGTGTGGCAAGTCTAATAATAATCTCAAGGTCAAAACTTACTGGTAATCTTTTTTCTGTACTTTACAATACATTTTGCACCCTAAGCTTGTACCAAAGACAGTTTAGTAAAAAATGATTACTGTATAGTACGTACGGCCTCAAATATAATGTGACTCTAAATTTTTGAGGTGTTGAACAATGAAACATAAATGATCTCGAATATAATACGACCTGATGACAGTAATAGAAGCTTTATCACTCTTTTTTTTAAGTAAAAATTTAGTGTGAAATTTTATAAACTAAGACTAAAAAACCGGGTGCGACCATTATGCGATGAAACCATTCAGACCAACTTTTTGGACTGCAAAACCTCTCCCCCACACCCTCTACTAATTAATCCGAGTTAATTGAAATAAATTATAGCTACATTTTTTGTGACTAGCCAAAATAAACATATCAATATTTAAAATTTTATTTTCTATAAATTTGTTTAGTTCATTCATTTGTAAGTGTTTTTAACACCAAATTTACATTTTAACATGCAAACGTATATATTTTTTAGCACCGCGTCTTAATGCTTGCTCAGTTGTACAAAAATGTACTAGTTAGTTATGCTAGTATGTTAGGGATGAGTAAGATTAAATGTAGATGACATGTACCCACATTTGTGTGTAGGGAGAGTGGAAAATAATTTATAAAAAACACCCTGAGTAGACTCGACCAGGATTCAAACCCTGATCACCCCATCATCAACAGTCAAATCTATCACAAGAGTTAAACCTAAGAACATTTGATGTATCATTTTATTTTAAATCTCACCTCTAGTTGCGGGACACCTTTCACCATCCCCACATTATCTCTCCGTTGAGCCTCTGAAAGTCCTTGGTTGCTTCCCCCACTGAATGTCAGAGACTTGCGAATGTCCTTGTTTCTGTCAGGTGTGGAAAGGTTCTGAGGTGGTGACTGGTCCAAAAGGGGTGGAGGTGATTTAGCGGGGGTGAAGCCTTGGAGCAGGTCTCCAGGTCTGTTGGGGCGCTGGACACTTCCTCCAGGGCTCTGCTGCTTAGAGCCATCAAACGCTGAACGCTGCAGAATGAACTGCACATCATTGGAGTATTCACCCCATTTTGTAAGAATCTATAACAAAAATTTGTTATTTCTTTAATTTAATTTATATCACCACAGAGCACATCATAATATGTTATTAGCAGCTGCAGTGGTCACAGGGTCTAACATGTCACTCCTGCACCGGTTAGATGTACAGAGGGTTTCCTAAGGATTTTCCTACCCTCCCTCCATGCAAATGTAGGTCAATTTCCTATAAATTGTACCTTCCTCCAACAAACTCAACAACAATTCATGTAAATATGTGGATAGACTAAACAGGTAGTGAGATGCAATGTACAAAAAAATAAAATCTAAATCAATTAATTTTAAGAAATGGAAGGGTTGGTATTTATATAATGAAACAAGTTGGATTCTTATAAGTTTGAGTAATCGATTCATATGTCCTAAATATTATTTCCAGCTTAGTTTCCTAATCATAACACATCATGTCTACTTCAGCCCACATTTAGCAAACCTCTTTTTAGTGCTTTTAACAAACAAAATGTGTGTTCTCTTGAACATGTTATTATCTAAGCAATAAAATATTGCTTCTTTTTCTTTCCTTTCTTTATACCAACACATATGTTTTAACTTAAATTCATGAGTCACCAAGCATTTAACACAATGCAAAATCTAATAAAATGAGGTTAAGAGCCGCAAGCGGCCTGCGGTTTATGCACAGCTGCTGTATTACACTTTTTTTTTTTAATTTACATAAGTTTTAAAATTATAAATTTACTATACCCAACTCAACTTGATACTTGGGAGCTTTATGAAAAGCTCGGATTTGAAAACGACCCGAATTAAAAAAACTGGTGCTCTCAGACCTACGGCCATGACTCACATAGATGGCCACAATCTGGTTTTGTTTTTCAAAGACATACATAATACCCAAGATTATGATCTCATTGCAGAATTACACATGTACTACAAATAAAAGTGAAGCATTCTGTTTAAGAAATTCTAAATATGTTACACTAAAGGGTTCAAACCAGTTAAACATAATCTCTTAAGTCTTATACCTTGAGCGGATGTTCATGTGGCGCAAGCAGCCGCTCGTTGTTCCTCCAGCGCTCAATCAGAGTGAATCTACCAGTCTTACCAGTCGCATGGGCCAGGGCATACACCACATCCTAGAACAATCCAAACACTCCCAGCACTTTCAAATGTAGGAGAGAGGTTCTTTAAAACCGACATAATGACAAGATTGTTGGCAGCTTAAACCAAAGATTATAGACTAAAGAGAATAAGCAAAAGTAACCATCTAGATCGATGAGTATGTGAAATAAATGTCAATCATTTAGTGTGGTTTACCAGAGACGAGGCGGTTTGGGTTTTAAATCACAGCTTGCTGTGCCAAGGATGTTTTTCCCTAAATGATTTCTCACTCTCTCTTCATACAAATATGAATACATTTCATCTTTCTTCCTTCTTCATCTTTAACCCTTTAGCATAATTAACTTAAAAACGCAGATTTTTAAATGGGTAGTAAGACAAAGTGGAGGTTGGAGGAGGGGAGAAGCACAACATACACTATGGAGGAAGAATAGCTAACAGCTGTTTGTAAAAAGTCATCCCTAGCATTGGCAAAGCCGGTTCACAGTGAACCATTGGCTGCCAAGTTAAGAGTCAGCCTGTGCCTTTTAGTAAATGTACACAATGTTCAAAGAAAACAAAGCCCATCTCACACCATGTATAACACCTAGCTTAAATAAAACTGTTCATATCGGATGTAATATTGTGGTGCATTTTTTGTAGATTACTCTAAGAAAGTTTTTGCATAAACCTATTGTAAATATAACAAAGTGAAAAATAGTTATTTTGAAATGAAAAACTTTTAAACTGATCTTGAGTTTGCTGCTGCCAAGTGTAAAATGTAGAAAGCCACACACTGATATGTTTTCTAGTTCATGCGTGATCGTGCACCTAATATCCCGGTTAGTTGGTCATGAGTAATATAAGTATTGAGAGATGTATAACAGTGGGCACGATTTGATCTTGGTTAACTCACTGGTAGGAGCATTGTAATACCAAGGCAAAGCTTTCAGGTTTTAATTCTGTTGTCTGCCAATTATTTGCAACATAATTGTATATTTGAAAGAGACAGTACAAATGTTCTAGTTTACACCTATTGTCATGATGACATCTTTAGTTTGTTTATTTATGACATATGGATTACTATAACCCTTTTAGTGCCACGTGCCGATATGATCAGCCCCGCATACTATCGCTAAAAGTGCCACGAACGAATCTGATCGGCTCCGCCTATTACCCTTAAAAGTGCCAGAGCCAACGGGGTCAGCTCTCCAGATTTGAGCTAGTTTTGGCTTTATCTGATAGATAGTGTAGTAGTGTCATATATCACTGGAAAGAGAACATTTCCCTCTATTATTTTATATAAGGTTGGCAACAAAAATCAACCGTAAATAGTTGTTAATGGAACTGGGAGTTTAGTACATTTACAATTACACGGTCACATACTCAATGTGCCAAGTGCAACGCAAATTTACGTATGAGATGCGTGGAAAAACATAAGTGTGGCTCACATTCATATTGATGTAAACAGTTTTGTAAACAGTTTTCAAATGTATGGGTTAAATTGTTAGTTTAGAAAAATATACTATTTAGATTTTCATGTTATGTTGTGTGAATGAAAAGATTTCTTTACCAATGTAAGTAAATAGGCGTAATGACTTTATAAATTTATATATTTTTTTTTTTTAAATATGAAATTATTAATTATAAAAGGTTTTTTTTTGTAAAACACATTCATTATATGTAGGCCTACATTTTATTCATAAGGTAACAATATAATAAATCTTGGTGTAAGGTAAATAATAACGGGCCAAAAATATCTTATGTAAGATATCAAATAAAAATTTATGTAATTACTATTTATAATCATATATATTTAAAACTATTTTTTTTATAAAACTAAATGCACTACTACAAAATAATATTGAAGTGTATATATAATATTTTTTTAAATATTTTAGTTAGCATTAGTTTTGAAAAAAGTTAAAGATTAAAAAAAAAATTTAGAAATCAAATAATTTTAATTAAATTTTTTAAATTTATTATTAAAGAACAGTACATACGGATTAAAATGATATAAAAATCAAAATAATTGCTTCATAAATAAAGGTTTGACGAATTTTCTTGCAAGTCCTTACAAAAAAAAAAAGAGGAAATAGTTGTGGCATTCTCCGCACACAAAACCTAACACAGACCTCTGGCACTCTTTGCGCGCAAATTTTGGAATAGGCGTGACACTAAAACTGTTAATTTAAAGGAAGCATATGCTTAATATAATATATATATATATTATATATATATATATATATATATATATATACATACTTAAGCACCACGTCTTACTACCTGTTCAGTTTATATGCATATTTACTAATAAGTGTAATGTGTTAGGACTGGAGAAGGGTGAATTTAGAAAAAGTGTACCCACATTTTTGTGAAGGGAGAGTGGCAAACCATTTTTGAAAAACCGCTCTTAGTGCACCCGACAGGGATTAAAACCTCAATTTCCCATTCATTTGCAGACTAGTCTATTGTGAAAGTTACCCCTTAGAGTTAGATCATGCGGCCACCGAAGCAGGATAATAGAATACAACTCTATGGTTGTAATCAATATTAAATAGGGAGATGCAAAATTCGCATTTGCGATAAAGCAAATTTTTACACAAATTTTACTGTTTTCACACAAATAACACGAATTTAAGTTTTTTTTCTAAATAAACATAATTTCTTTGTAATTTGGGCAATTACCATGACATCCAATGTAATTTTCAATGTGGTAATACCTGTGATAGCGCTATGCCAGGGCTTCCATTTGCATGAATAGTTATCATTTTTACTGATGTTAAAGGTATAAAAGGGATCACAGGATTTACAAGTATTTTCATGGGTTTAGGTTTTTTAGGTTAACATTAAAAATAACGATTTCTACTTTTACACATTTCAATACATAAATTTCGATATTTGATTCTTTGTTCTCAGCTTTTAAAAGATTTCATGCTAGGTTCAAACAAGGACATTAATATATAAGGCCCTTGCTGCAGGTGGTCATGTGTGGCAAAATTATATATTCTTTATTTTTATTCCCTTCTCCTTATTTGATAGTTTAGTCTTGTATGACAACATGTTTCGATGTTGTTATTGTTTGGTCCAAACATAAATTGACAATACATTATTCCAATATTGCTATTTGTAAAATTGGAAGGTAATGATATTGAGATATCGAGTTTTACATTATTAAGTGTGAAATTTTTGTGCTTATTTATAATTGATTTTTCTCCGAATATGTTAATAAATAGTTAAATACACAAAATGAACAAATAATGTCCTAGTTTTTTTTTACTAAATACTAATTTAACTTATATTTACATATGGTAAATAATAGCATCACTTTCAGCATATAATATCACTTTTTGAGAAAAATAACACTACTTTTCCCCTTAAAATAACCTCACCTTTTGCATGTCTTTAATAATAAATAATAATTTCAATGTATTAAGTTATGCAACATTCAATGAGTTAATAATTTTGAACTGTGCTATCAAAGGTAAATCAGTGTAACTTTGATATGGTATATTTTATCTAATATTATTGTGTGTGGAATTATTATATATTTAAGGTATGTAATGTGAAATTAAACTGGTTTCTTCATTTTTGACAGTTTTTAACTAGATATTATTATTATTATTATTATGTGTTCTGTCTTAAGAAAGGCCCATTCTTTTTGTCAATGAATTTAGACCGCCAACGCAAGCCCTGTCCTCCACCTCCTCCTTCAGCTCCCAGAATTTTCTTTTTTCCTTCAAGTCATCCACTTTTAATCCTTCCTATTCCTAAGCTCCTTTTTTCCTCAACCTTTTCTTCTATGATGTTGTGCAGAAGAGAGTTCCTCTTAAGAATGTGTCCAATCAAATTTGATTTATAGTGAAGAATCATATCCAAAATGGCTCTCTTTTCCCCCACTCTTCTTAGGACTTCTTCATTTGTCATGGTTTCCATCAATATCGGAGGCAGATACACTGCCTGACGCTGGACCATAGCAGACAACATCTTCAGGACATCAGTAGTACTTGTACTTAAGAGGGCAACCATTGAGCCCAGGTTCTCAAGAGTGAGTTATGTAAGGGGTTGCAAGCCATGCCAGTCATTCCATCAGTCTAAGTTTCCACGAGTTAAGCCAGTTCTACCACGAGTGTGAGCATCCTATCTCTTATGTTTCATTTAACATCACATTTTGTATTATCTCTTAGTACTTCTATTCAACCAAAATTCGTAGCCATACATATAATTTCAAACACACACAACTACCTTGCCAGTGACCTAACCCCTCCAGCCAACTATTTTAATAGANTGTTATTTTTTGGGCAAACTTTTAAGTGAAGTATTTTTAAATACCTTATCTAATAGAGCAAGTGTGCGATTGTGAGGAAAAGAATGGAAGCAAATAAAGGAAGAAGAGTGATGGGACAAAAGAGGAAGCATTTTACTAAAGTGACCTGGCCACAAGGTAGAAAAAGTTGATGATCTAATACTATAGCCTAGCAAAGAGGTTAGGTCAAGTTCAATTAAATTAAAAGAACAATTGATTTAAGTAGGACTTTAATTACTACGTTTCGTTATAAACAGTTCCATTTTATACTATGCACTATTCACTATAACAATGCATGAATATAAACCAAGCCCTAGATTTTTTTAAATTTTGACATTTTTTAATAATAATAACTGTTAAGTTAATACTTAGACATTAAATTATATTTACACCCAATAAAATATGAAACAAAACATTTGATCTTTAAAAAATGCCAAAAGTTATGCTTCAAAGAAACAAAAAAAAATCACATTTTATTTGTTTCAAATGAGTTTGTAATTAATTTAAAAAATCAAATCCAAATATTAAAATTCCAGCTTGAGGTGCACATGTTTGTACACATGGGCTTCTAATTTTAAAATGTCAGCCCTCAGCGTGTGGTAAGATATTTCACAATGCTCGTGACAGACAGAAAAACTTGTCATTTTATTAATATATAATACAGGATTGAACCAGAGTATATAATAAACTAAATTTAAACTTGAGGATTTGGCCAAGTGGCCAACCCTCCACAAACCTGGCAGGAAGTGTTGTCAGTAACACCACAGACAATGCGCTGGATTCCTTCCACCCAGACCTTGAGCTCCATCTCTCACAACCTGGGGTCGAGTCCTGGTAAGGTAATAGAAGCGGAGTAGGGCGCCACACCACATGAGAGTGGCCCGCCCACCACAAATGCTGTCTCAGTCATAGCCAACTTTTATAGCCACTATATACTGATTAACAGTCATTATAAAAAAAAGTCCTCCTCAACTTTATGAATCTACAAGAAAAGAGAAAAACTAAAATGATAAAGAAAATAAATAGGCTGTGGGCTTACCAGAAATAGTGTCTGACTAAGACTCCTTCATGAATGCCTAATGTATATTAATTAGTAATAAAATCATATTTAAATAAATTTGTCGATCCAAATTACAGACCTTATTAATGAAAAAAATGGGCTTCTAAAATATTGTTATAATATTATATGTTTTTATTTTGAAGCCGAAGTCAGTACCGGTACATTTTTACTGACTCTGACTCCACCCAAAATTGCTTTGGACTCTCGACTCCCCAGCCCTGATAAACCCTACATTCATCATCATCATCATTCTTATTATTATTTAGCACTGCATCTTACTACCTGTTCAAGTTATATGCTTAAGTAATAATTACGCTTATGGGTTGGGAATTGGGAAGGTTGAATTTAGAGGAAGGGAACCCGCATTTGCATGAACAGAGTGTGGAAAGACATTATTTAGGAAAAACCACCCCCAGTTCACCCAACTGATACTCAAACCTCGATCTCCCTATCCTCGATATTCAAGCGCGTTAGCCAACTATGCCACCAAAGCAGGTTTACATTTATCGATTAACTTATTGGTAATGTAATCATGTTCTGTAGCAATATCTAAGAGCACACTTATTATGATTAAAATTCAACATTCTGAAATCCCATTATTAATGCTGTATTCAACTAAATGATTAACAGCACTCTATTTCACACGCCCCATAATAGGTGTTGTCATTCACTAATTTCCAAAGAGTACTTCTAATACCGGTAATTTATAATATAGAAAAAGATTAGAATGATAAAATTTACTGAGAAGCCTTTGTCTTAAATCACTATTCACATCAAGTTTGCAGTCTGTGCATGTCAAGTGCCACACTTGGTTCTGGGGGAGAGGTGGCACTCGCTTAGAGCCTCGGGAGAGAAAAAATATGTATACATTCACTATTCCTATCAATTACTCAAAATATTCCCTATCCTAATTTTCCACCTTTCTTAGAACCAACTTTTATAAAACCAAGGCCTGCAAGTTTGGGTCTATAGTAAGAACACAACAGAATAATAATTACAACAGGCAGTTACAAAAGTTGTTATATTACTTTCATTAGTTCAGGAGTCAAGTTATGTGATCTGCAACTCTCACTTTTAATCAGTCTAGTAGCAGATACATACTGTTGGAAAATTGTGCTGTTATAACAAAATACTACAAAACAGCATTATCAGTCTGAATAAACACAATACTTATGGAACAAAACAGATCAATTTTAAGGTATTAGTTTTTTTTTAGATTAGACAATCATTAATTACTTAACTAGCATGTGCAATAAATTAAGTAGTTTTTCTTCACACTATGACTTTGTTGTTAACTGCCTTGAACATAAGCCATGTGTAGCAACAGAGAAAGAAAAATTTAACAATTTTTTTTAATTAATTTTAAATGTTTATCATACCTACATAACAATATTACCCAACCAACCTAACCTAATATTCAATTTATCAAATGCACGTAATGTTAGGGGGTGTATAATTTTTGTTTCCCCTTATTTTATTTTATCAGTTTATGTGGGTGAAACTTTATAAGCCTTGTGTTTCAGAGATAAGATTGTTCCAAACCATGTATAATATTCTCTTGCGTGGGGGAATTAGTAATCACTGTTTACTCTAAATATATGTCAGGTACCACAGTGTATGTATTGTGATTAATCATTTTTGGTAGAATTTAATGGTGTAATAATCACAGTTTTTATAAAATATTTGTTTTCTTACTCGACCCCTTTTGATAGCTAGACCTTATCAATACCGATAAAATAGGTCCTAGTAAAATGTTATCAATGTTTATCACAAAAAAGTTTGCACCATCAAAAATGTTCCTCCTACCTTGTATCTATTTTGTCTATAAAGTGTTTAAAACATTTTGCGTGTATCTATGACAATTTCAATATATTAAAATTAGCTTAATTAGTCAAATTCCGGACTAAATAATAATTTAATTAAGTTTCATTTAAAAAAATAATTTTCAGAGTAAGCTTATTCTTAAATTTAGGTTATAATTTTCTACCCTTTGGGGTTAGCCAATGGAATATAAATGTTTAAAAATATTTTAAAACCTTATATCAAGCTACCTTACAGGTAATTTATTATTAAAACATGATTAAGAATAAAATAATACCAGTAAATAAATGTATTCTTATCAAATATACTATGTTGCTCACTATACAGTTTAAAGCACCATTACAACTTTTTTATTATTATTTCTATAATTAAAGAACTCGTTCCGAGATAGGTCAACCGTTGGACAGTACTCATTTATTACCTGTTCAGAAAACATTTTACTGTATATACTCAGGTCATTCAAATAAAGGATGTAAATGCTTTTCAACCCAGAGTATAATATAAAAATAGAAAGAAGAACAAGTACATTTCCCAAGTCTTGATTCTTTAGAAAATAGTTTTATATTGATTTTGATTTTTCATTTAAGCCACATTGTTTTTTAATTTTTATTGAAAATAAAAATTAAAATATCCTTTAAATATGAAGAAGTGATCCTACGTCATGTGACTAGTAAAACACATAGTTAAGTTACATATATTTTAAATATGAGCCAATTTATTTAATATTCTAATATACTTTTTTGAAAGTTTACTTTACATTACTTTTACTTTACATTAAAATATGTTATTAACAATAAGATACTTTTAATAAATTTAAAAACATTTTCCGTTAACATGTTGGTAACAATAATTCTTGTAAATAAAATGTTATTTTAGGTGACTTGGCCATTTATATTATAATTTTGTGTGTTAAAGCATGAATTCAGACGTAAGCAATTCAAACATTAAAAGTGACCCACAATTACAACAATTTATTGAAATTGAAACACAAAAACAAAAATTTCAGGTACATTCATTTTATAAACTTATCCATAATACCTTTCATTAAAACTACAATTATAAAGTATGCTAAAAACTTATGCCAACACTATAGACTAGTATTAATAATAAAACTTTTATTATACACTATCATACGTTACTTTAACCTCTTTATTTGTATCTTTTTTTGTTTTAGTTCCTTGTCCATGGACTGACAGATATTTGCTGGGAGCTGTGTATCGACAAACCAAGTTCTCGCTTGGACAACAAATCTGAACACTGTCTAAAGAACTGTGTTGAACGTTTCATAGACTGCTCTAATTTTGTTTTAAACAGATTCGGGAAAACACAATTTGCTGCAGCAACTGAAGAAATTACATTTGATTGAAATGCTCTCCCTCATTAATTATTAATCACAGTGACATGTAGACCTATCACTTAAAGTGACATGTAGACCTAACACTTACACGCTAGAATTGTTTTGTCCTAAAATAAATAATTTATTTTCAAGAAAGTTAAAAAAAAAAGTTATAGTAGGCCTATATTCAAATGAGCTTTAGGTTGTTTTAGCACAATGTTTTCAAGAATCAAAGGTTTTCTTGGTCGTCACAAGAAGAAATTTATCTTTACCGGAATATTAATTGGTGGTACAACATTGGCAGTTCGTTATGCTAAGTGGAAACTCAGAGAATGGCAAGAAAGAGAAACCAAGGAATTTCTTGAGCGTACTCAACGTCAGCAACACTTTGAGAGTACAGAACGTACATGCAATCAAACAATTGTCTCTCTTGCCCCTTCTGTCCATGAGGTAGTCGTAAAAATTTTCAACACTGACGACATTGTGACTCAGCTTAGGACTTCTGGGGCTAATAAAATTATTCTTTGGGACCAGTTAAAGGTTATATCATTCACTCGAGCAGCTGTATTTGTGTATGCAGGGACCATGCTTGTGCTAACACTTCGCATCCAGCTAAACCTTATAGGTGGTTATATGTACCAAGACTCTGCCGAAGAGAACTCAACAAAAGCCACACGAATCACCAGCAGCCTGCAGGAGTGCTTCCTTTCTTCATGCCATTTCCTTATTGAGCATGGAATGAAAGAACTATGCACACTTATGGAGGATAAAGTTAAACCGATAATGGAAGGCATATCGTTGAAGAAGAAACTAACTTTGCAAGACACAGAACAACTTTTCTGGGCTATACAAGCATCAGTAACCGCAGACAGCCGTGACCCGATAAAGTCCTTACCTCGTTACATGATGCCAGCAATCCAAGACAACTCTGCGTATAATTTAAGCACCTCAGAAACTGAAATGCTTCAAAAAATGGTAACAGAGACTATTGATCTGCTAGAGAGTGATGAAGTAACATCTCTTGCAGCTTCATCTGTGAGTAGAGCTTTCACAGCATTCATCGATCAAATCTCGGACTTCTTCACACCGGCTCAGGGCAATAAGGCAGCTCTTAATGCACCTCATACGCTGTCTAGTGATCTTGGACCAGTTGCAGGGTCATCAAAATCAACAGATTCAGTTGCCTTGATTGAAAATCAGAGCAAAAATGGCTACAGTAATGGCACAGCAACTTTCGTGCATCCAAACAATGTAACAATGCCATTGGCGAAATTATTGCCTGTGGTTAACAGCATTTTTCAGAACAACAGTAGAGGTGATGGAATAACACCATGGATTAATCAGCATATTCTAAATGACAAACTTAAGTTGCTTGGAGCTAATGTGTATGAAGCTTTTTGTCAGAAAGTGTGAGTCTTGTCAGCTAAAAAACTTTGGAAAAAAGTTTCAAGGCACAAGCTGAAATTTTTATTTCCTAGACATTTGCTAAAATTGGTGACAACCCACCTATGATGTTGGACATTTCAACGATAAACATCTTTGCCGTAGAATATATTAAATATGGCCATCATAGGTACTTCTTCTCTAATTACGACTAGGCCTGGGATATGAACTTTTAAATTTCAAAAAGTAGTAAGAGCCTACTCTAATAGAATCTATCTTTTTATTTTTTTTTATTCTTACTACTATAATTTGTAGTTGTCACAATGTAATATTGTACTGTAACTTATATTTATTTATTGTTAAACTGTATTTAGAAAAACAAGGGATAATGTTCAAGGTGGTGTATTATTACAGTAAGTTGTAAGTTTTGGTGTAACTTAAACACAGTTAAAAATTGTGGACACCAAAGTCTTATTGGCCCTTACATAGTAGACAAAGACAGAAAATAAGCATACATTTATTGATCCCATTTAAACAAGTTTCTCATCTTAATATAGTTTATATAAAACAAGCTACAGAAAATGTCTTAAACATATTTTTTTAAATCGAATACACTAGGCCTACTCAGTAGCATAGACAAGTTGGCAGCTCTGCTTTTTTCCAGCAGATTATGAGTAGCTACAATAGCTAGTAACTAAATATGTTTAATCACAACCTAAAATAAAGTGTAAGCTACTCTTTGCATTTTATAACTTTTTTTTGTTATGGAGACTAACAAAGCTAAGTAAAAATTATATATATCATTCTCCGATTCCATTTGATCTTCTTCAAACACAAATACTTTGCCCATACATTTTTTGTCACTATTTATCTTCTCATTTATTTGTTGATGGGGGCAACATTCTAAGATATAACACTTTTTTTGAAATGTCGTTCATGATGTTAAGGCTTTTAATATGCAAACATGTTGTAAAGCACAACTTTTAGTAGTAAAATATATATAGCCTAGTCCGTCGGTTTACCACGTTTGCAGAACAAAGTGTACATTTTTACATGATCTATTTTTTTCCCTACTAGGCCTAGTTTAGTTTGTAGGACCTCTTATAATTAATCCACCATTTTCAAAAACAAAAAATCCACCCCAAAACGTGTGGCAAAAATGAGACAAAAGTAACACTATGGACAGCATAGCATATGTTGTGATGAATAGGTTTACTTATTAAATCTAGGTAAAACAATGACTTTAGATGCTAACTTATTGTAGTTTTAGATTTTATAATATATATATATATATTCCGTTGCTCTTTTCTTATAAACACAAGTGATACTTAATTCTAAGATGGCATTAGAGGAAAATTGTTACAGGACATAAATATTTTGTCAGTGACAAATCCAAGTTTTTTCCAAATGTAAACATTGTTTAGATTTATGTTTTTCTACAACTGTCTGGGCTATTTGCATTTAATTTTCCTAACAGCTTAGGCTGAAGGTGGAATTTTAGAGAAACCTTACCTCTGTGTGAAAAGACCACCCTCAATGCCTCCTTTCACCAGAAAAAGTAGATATTTGATCTGTTCTCACCGTTGTAAGAATATAAACATAATTACTGATACAAATAATATAAAACAAAATGGATAACAATTGATGGATAAATTAAACTTGATGAGGATAGAAGCAATATTATATCTATTTTAAATGCACAGCATTGCTCCTTGAAGTACAGTACATATAGTTTATTCAAAAATATATAGAAACTCTAAACAAAGAACTTGAAACCAGGGTTGTGGAGTCTTGAGTCAGACTCCGGCATCAAAATAAATACTTATAATATTATAACACTATTTTATACTTTTTATTATTATTTAGGACCAATATTAGTAATTTGGATTGACAAATTTATTTAAATATACATTCTCAATGTCAAAGAAGCTCCCCCCCTGAGGTAATCTGTATCGGGCCATTTTACTACGGTAAATTTGTTACTACTAATTAATATATGAAGGAGTCATAGTTGGAGTAGAAGGCTTGGCGTACCGACTCCACAACCCTGCTTGAAGCATTTGACCTGGCAAAATCCTTAATTTACCAGGCATCTTCCTGTTGCTAATATTAGACATAATATCAAGAAAGCCTCTCATAAATAAAGATGCTGTTTACATATAGTGAGAGTTGTACAGCTTCCAAAATGAGGGTAGTGTCGATAATACTGTCTACAAAGTGTAGTTGTCTTATACTAACAGCATTATTATTACAACATTATCTTAAGCATTTTTTATTTACATTCTGATAGCTTATGAAAATTGTTAACATGCATTGCTTGAGAGCCATTAAAGTGTGAGTCAAAATGTAACACCTCTTACCACAAAACCGCTCAAAATTCCCTTAGATAATTACGTTGGAACCTAGAGAACTTGAAAGTAGGCAAATTAAAGTATAGGCGGCTTCTAGATGAATTCTTGCATTTTAAATATCTATGAAAGCTTCTTCCTATGGATAGGATTCGTTATATTTGCTTGGAAAGGATGTCAACCATTTTATTAGTATATTCGACTCTTAAATATGCCAAAGGATGCCATTGTATTCTCGCGATTATAATTGATTCAAATTTGGAAGCAATCTGTTTTTGACTATTATAACTTGATCGTTTTTCCATTATTATGTTATTGATATGTTGGAATTTATTCATATTACATTAGTGTTAGTTATCGCCAATAGACGTGTTACTTGCACCTTGAGACAAACTCCAAAGGAACTGCTCACTTGCTACTGAAAAAGAACATTCTCATTCTTTTATTTTTATTTATTCATTTATATGCTAACTTTTTCATCAGTGGAATGTCAAATGTTTCCAGTAGCACCTTGTTCATCTCGTTTATTGACTAACAGATTCATCTTACATGTCCCCTTCTCTCTATAGAAACCAGGAGCTCTCCAAGGCTGTCTTGAGATTAGCCGAAATAGAGGGATTATTATCATGTAATTGGTTAGGGGTGTGCCAAGTCCACTGTTTTAATTCAAAGCGAACTCAAATTGAATATATGAAATATTCTTGAAGCCAAATAGAAGTTCAAGTATTGTTTTTTAGGTGATGTATAGTTTAAAAAAAAGTTATGGTTATTAAAATCACCTTATGGGAAAATTACTTGTAAAATGTTATATATTACACAATTGTTTGTAATAATTCGTTTTAATATGAAATTAAAGTGACAACATGAAATTCAATTATTTTAGATTTTTTCCATATGAATATTAATTTCTAATATACAAAACAGCTGTAATCTAACATAAATCGAGTATTTTAAATGTTAATATTTTTATTGATGAAACCAGAATTTTTTTTTTTTCCAAGCAAATTTGAAGCTCGTGTGTGTTTTGGAGCTTCACAAACCCCTATAATTGGTACCAATATTGCAGTAAATCCTACTCATCTAAATTAAATATTCCAGCTATTGATGCAAGAATGCAAAACTATTCCAGCACAAGACTGTTTGAAAATAAAAGTAAACAGTAATATATTTTGTGCTATGAAAAAGTTTCAATTTTTTTAAATGCCTGCTGGTAACCCTATAATTTTGGGATTAACATTTTACACTTCAAAATTATTAGTAATCAATCTGGATTATATTGCATTATTATATAAAATTACTCTAGCTTCTGTGCTTTATTTTTACTAACAAATCTAAACTAAGTACATGATATAAAATATGGTAGTTTCCTTCTATTATTAAGCTACATTATTCTTATTTTTAATATGCTAAAAGGTTTTGAAAGAACTCGGTTCAGAAAATCAGTTAAAAAACAACATTGCACACATATTGTGGCTGTGGCAGGACTGGGTGACCCAGACAACTAAATAGATAGTAGCATATCAATTTATGCTAAAATTAAACTGTACATAGTCTCTCCATGACTTACTGTGCCTTCCCTCTCCATCTAGTTGTTAAAGATAATAGATAATTTTGTATGTATTCATATGCCAAGTTATACATAGTTTGACAGCTTTAAACACTATTATGGTAGAGAACAAAATAGATCTGGCTTTTTTTTTTTTTTTTTTTTTT
>CABFWB010000206.1:133394-177688 GCA_902151455.1 Timema bartmani
AAAAAAAAATTTTTTTTTTTTTTTTTTTTTTTTTTTTTTTTTTTGAGAGTGCATCAATATTTTTGGATGGATTATTTCACAAGCCTTTGGCAATCTGATATTATTATTAATATTTTTTCGCATGCAACTGTCAATGTTATTTGCAGCCAATTAGTTGAAAGCATTCCTAGGAAACTTATCTAGGCAACCCCTCTGAATTATTGCTTGACAAACTGTTCACTCTCATAATCATATGGTACTAATAAGTTGACTTTGGTGGTCTTGGGTTAAAGTGCTCACCTCAGGACCTGATGTTCGTGGGTTCAAACCCAGCCGGGGATCGGCGGAATTTTCTTAAGCGATAAAAATATGTAGCACAACTTATTTGGAGGGGGCAGTAAAGTGGTTAATTATAGTATGTAAAATAACCCAGCAAGGTATGTTAAAATAACTTTCCCGGAAAAATTATAAAGTGCATCTTAAATACCTCAAATGATTTTTTTTTTAAAGTAATAATGATAATTCCTAAAGACCACTGTCCAAACAAACAATATCAAGGTTGGCCAGGCACAAAAACATTTGACTGTGTGCCGAGAAAGTAAACTCGTGTAGAGGCCGGTTAGCTACCCAGGTTGGTCTAGTACAAAAGTATAAAATGTTTTCTCAAATAATGTTTCTGCTAATTTAAGTTATTTCAATTCAAAGTGCATATAGTGCAGTGACAGCTTTGTTTGTGTCACATGCACTTTCAGCACTAGTGTAAAAAGTGTCACATTAATACGGGCACTTATAAAACATTTTTTCATCTCAATTATTCAATCTGTGTTTGCATGTATGATATGATTGTTTACTGGTGTCACATAAAATTACAGCCCCACAGATTATTTGTAGAGGGTATATAATTTTGTTTAGTTTAAAATTGATAATCTTTTTCTAATGTAACAACATCCTATCAAGACATATCATGCAAAATTGGTTAAGTATCATAATATTTAAATTTGAGATGGGTCAAATCCGAATCTTAAATTTTCTTTCAAATCCAAATTTGAATCCTCGAATCTTTAAAAATTTACAATTTTACTTGAAGTGAAAATATATTTTTTTTAAAGTTGTTTTAATTGTTGGTGCCAGTGACAAATGCTATTTTGTTTGTCCTACTCCTTTCTTAGTAAATTAATTATATTAATCAAATTTGGTCCTTTTTGTTGACTGTTATTCTTTGAACTACGCAAGTCTATATGATTGTTTTTAGTAACTACCTAAAATTGTTATTTCAAGTCAAGTCTTCATATTTGTATTTGAGAGATACTTTTTGAGCAATCAAGCGCTTCGTCTCTAATTTAAATACTTTGTTAAAGTACCAAATATGAAGGCATTGTAATAGTATCAGGCTTTTTTTTACTGTCAATTTACTGGCTATTCACACATGCATGGTACGAGAATGAGGAAAATAAGAAAATGAACTTGTATTTTTGGGGAGTGCTTGGATGTCGGGGGCAGGAAGTCATTAAAGGGGGTTGATGTGTTTATCAAGCTTATTTGAAATATCTATCTCTTAGCACATTTGTTAAATTGGGCTAACATTAAGCCCCTTTTTAAATTGGCCATAACACTATCCTACATATTAGGTGGGTCTAGTGTATGACCGATCCTTTGAATGTTAATTTTTTTTAATCTCATGTCCTAAATTGTGCACACTCATTGTAACTTAGATCTTGATATGAATTTGCTGTTATAATCAACATTATGACTTTGCATTGTTGGCAACAATTACATTTTTATTTTTAGAACCAACCAATGCCCACTGAACTGTTCAGATTTATGTTTACTTTTCAATACATGCTTTCCTGCTTTTGGTTATGGACTTATAATTATTTAGTAGTGGGGTGTAAAATTGGCTCATAGATAGTGCATAACTTATGTAGGTAATACAGCTCAAAACAGTCGTAACATAGTTGTGTAGTTTTCTGCGGCATTCATTAGAAAATCACCAAGTTGAGATCAGTAAAATCGGTTTATCATAATAATAAAAAAAGAAAACTATTTCACTAATCCTTATTTTTCTGTTGTCAAGAGAAAAATGGAGAAAATTGCACTTCAGAATAGATTTTGGTTGGGCGTAATGTTCACCCTATGTAATATATTCCGGTTAATTGACAGAGCGTCCTTTAAATCCTGTATAAATATTATATTTAATTTTGAGAGGTCTAATGAAGCTACATGAAAGTAAATAAATGATGTGATGAACATCTCCATTCATTAATTTTATCTATTTCTAGTGTTACATTGACTTCCAAGTGCAAATAGTGTGATGTGTACAAAATTTATTTAATCAGCCAAATAACCTAAATTAATTATTTATTTAAGGGCCATGGTGTATTAGTTTTGTATTGATAAAAAGTATTTATAAAACCCTGTTAAGTTATGTAGCAAAGTTTAAATAAAGATTAACATTTGTTACCCTATTCAACAAGTTTCTAGATTTACCTTGTGTGACTTCCTGCTGGTTTGATGTGAGCAAATTAACATATTTTTTTGACCTCCTTCGGTGGCCGCATGGTCTAAGGTGTTACTCTCGCATTAGACTAGACTACCAATGACAGAGATATTGGGGTTCTAATCTGTGTTGGGTATGCTGAGGGTGGTTTCCTAAACAGTTTTTAGTATTTATTCATGCAAATGCGAGTACACTTCCTCATCCTTAACTTATTAGCTTAATAAGTACATATGCGTATAACCTTAACAGGTAGTATGAAGCTGTGTTTAAAAAAAAAGAAACTAAACTTAAATACAAAAGGCCTTCCTTAACCTGTTAGCTAGACAATTTACTATATCTACTTAAGAATATTCATACATCAATTTGTGTGATATTCTGCTGTTATGTTTGATATATACAGGATGGACCAGAATTAAGGTAACCAGATGTTAGAGAGTATGGTATGTAATTTCTTTTATGTTAAGAAAAGGGCAACTAAAGCGATTACGCGTGTACATATGGAATTTGTTGTTACTAATGGTGGTCATCATATGGAACATTTAATTGTATACATATAATCAGTTGCCCTATTATTAAAACAAAAATAAAAATACATACCACACATTGACATTCTGTTACCTTTTTTCTGGCCCATCCTGTATCATCAAAACAATAACATCAATGAAATATTAAATTATTTTATCAAATTTGGGTGCAAAAAAAAAGTTTGTATTTTCTAAAAGGCCCATCTTATTAAAATTGGAATATATCCAACACCCAGAAAACCAAGAGAATATAGTTCATTTTTTGTGTCTGAACATGTGAATTTGGAGCATTTAACTGTAAACTTTATAGAATTTGTTTTGATGAAAATCAGACTAATTATACTGGCATTGTGTGTGCATTCAATAAGTTCACCAGTCAAAATGAGCCGGATTGTTTGACAAACACGGCACCTTTTAAGTTTCCTCCCTGCACCTCTATATCCAGACCCTATCACCATTTTCTTTTCTGACGGGTAAACTATACAGCAACTAAGAAACCCTCTTCGGTGGCCGCAATAGACTAGCCTGCTGATGATGGGGAGTTTGTGAGTTCGAATCCCTGTCTGGTTACTGAGTGTGGTTTTCCCTAAATGATTTCCCACTCTCTCCACACAAATGCAGGTTCACTTACACTAAATTCAACCTTTCTCATTCCTAGCCTATTAGTGTAATTAGTACATAAGTGTATAGAATAAATGGGTAGTAAGATGCAATGCTAGAAAAACAAACTAATACCAACATTACTTTTTTTTCTGCAATATTGATGTTGCATTCTTCTTCCCTGTTTTTTGAGAGTCTTGATCAGCCTTGTGTTTACCTTATGAATTGATAGTGTGGCAACCCTGAACACTAAGATTAACTTTTAATCTCTTAAGATTAATTACAAATGTTGTAATTTTTAGTTCAATAGAATCTACCACAGTGGCGCCTGCATACATTTTTCCATGGGTATTTGGGGCAATATATATTTCCATGCACGTGCTTGGAGATTACGGGGGTAGGGCGGGGGGGACACCCCCGTTACCGCAGGTGCCCTTGGTCTACTATTAATTGATAAGACACAAATAGCTTTCTGTGAAGAGCTTCATACAAATTAAGTTAATGAAAAATATCAACATGGAAATAAGAATATAATATAGGACCTATGGCATTACACACCAAAACTTTGCTAGTACTCAAGTAAAGCCTGGAGTGTGGCTTACTTGATTTTTGATGTATAATTAAATTGCTTGGTTTAAGAACCTATTGTATAATTTTAAATTTTTATAGACATGCTAATTAAAGTGTCTCCTGCTCTTTAAAATATACACAATAGCTCACATTAGTCATTGTTAAAAACATTTTTTACCTACATTGGTAGGCAGATGCAGTAAGTGACAAGCTTTTCTATAATAATTACAGTTATAGTCACATCTAGATATCATATTCTTTTAAATTGAAAAATGACACCTAAGCACAGGAATTGAACCCAGGACCTTTGGCTTAGTACGCCAATGCTCTAACCACTGAGCTATCCAGGAATCGTCCCGTACCCAGGGTCATTCTTCACTCATATTTTCTATAAAAGTTTTACATGGCTGGCTATTTTCCTAAATGGTTTCCCACTTTCCCTCCTCACAAATGTGGCTACATTTCCAATAAATCCCGTCCTCATCCCAAATCCATTAATGTAATTAAATGTGGATAACCTGGATGAGTAAAAAGGTTTGCAACCAAAAAAAAAGCAGTTTTAAGTCACATTCAAATATTTATTAAACTAAAAATAAACTTAATAAACCAACTTTGACAAACATACATTTTATATTGCATCAAAATTGTTATGTAATTTTAACTTAACTGCTACTATTATTTGAACTAGCCTAAATGACTGAACATTTTATGAATCTAGAGAGGGGTGAGGGGGAGTTGGTCCTTTGACCACCTAGGGCAGGGGCCCCCAATTATTTTTGATGGAGGTCAGTTTTAAAAACGCAACATACTTCTGTGGTCCGGCAAAACTTTTGACTGTGACTCAAGTTTAAGCCCTATAGGTCTATACTAATTCAAAAATGTGATTTTCTTTCCTTTTAGTTATTTTACTACTTTATTATTGCTTGACTTTCATGTCTACTGCCCGTCCAACACATAAATAGCATAATTTCTTCTGTTTATCACTGTCTCTGTGGTCCGGATGGGGACCGCCATTTGGTAACCACTGACCTAAGGTGTAGAGCCATCTACCAGCTCAAGCTACCAGATACCTACCCCAGAAAAGCAGGAATTTGAAGCTTCTGCATCAGACACACAAAATACTATCAGGTCTAATCCTAAAAGAGTAAAAAAAAATTGTTCATGCAGAGAGTTCAGATTCTGACAGTTCTGAAGTTTAATTTTGGGAAAGTGAGTTCAACCTGTCCGATGAATATCAAGACCTCCAGGAATAGTTGCAGTTTAAAGAAAAAAAAACTTAGAAAAAGGAAACTTTGTTCTCGTCAAACTTTCATTGAAGAAAACAACTAAATACTTTGTCGCAGAAATTTTTGAAAAAGAAAATATTTTAAAATGCAAACCATGAGTAACAAATTTAGAAAAGATGATGATCAACCATATGATATAGAGATTGAAGATGATGTAGCAAAGCTTCCAAATCCAACAGCGACAGGAGGATCTGCCTGTCAGATCGAATGTTTATCATTCGGAGATGATGTAGCTAAGCTTCCAAATCCGACAGCGGCAGGAGGATCTGCCTGTCAGATCGAATGTTTATCATTCGGAGTAGATTCCTCCGCATATCATACTCAAATAACTTAGTTACCTTGACTTGAAATTATTTGTTTGGTAGATATAATAATTGTAAGCTAAGAATATTATTTTTCTGTGGGCCTAATTGTAATGATATTTCAAGACTAATAAAATTTTTTTTTCTTAAATCCTGGCAATTTTTATTACTTGGTCAAAGGTAAAACTATGACGTATTTCTGCGTTCTGATCACAGTGTAAAGTTTTTTTGATGCAACGATAAAAATATTTCAAGTGATAAAAAGTATTTAAAAAAGACATCTGTTCCTAAATGAAAGATTTTACTAAAGAAATCAAATATGATTCTGCAATGATACATAAATTTTTAAAATTAAAAATGTTGAAAGTGGTCATAAGTGCAACACACTCCCCTACGATACTTCTTAATGTCTAAAATATATATTTTCTAATTTGAAGTTCAATTAGTACTTACAACAAATTAAAGAGCTGTTAAGAAACATTTTATAATCTTAATTTATCTAAAGCTTAACTTCCCAAAATGTCTGATGTGAAAGACAAGAACTTTTTTTCCCCACTGTACAAAGAATGTGTGTATGCCTTCCAACTTGTGTGGAAAGGCTAGGGAATTGAAACAATCATATATTTTTTATTTAAAATATTTAAACATGATATTTTCAGTTAAGAAAAGAACAATAGGTAACAACAATAGTATGTATGGTATGGTGTAGCTAAGGCATAGATCAATGCTATGTTGCTGAGAACACATTCTAGTTCTTTCCCGGCAGTTCACAGATCGGCACTCCCAGATTGGACCATCATTTTAGAAAGCACTGATCTAGAGTATATTTATAATTTGAAATATATATATTTGCTAGGGATTATGAATTGGGGTTCAGAATTGTTATTGCCATAAGACGTGCCAGGAAAAGATCAAGCCGGTGTAGAAATGTCCAGCACGCTCGGATGATGTTGAGTATGCACATCGATTAGTTGGCAACCCCAATCAAATTGCTAGGCAATGAAGTCGCCATTGAAAACAAGGCTTGCCCGAACCCTCAATTCTGGGATAATCCTGCCTGGAGGAGCATTCACCCCACACACAGTGATCAAATCCCCCTTCTCTCCCAAGACACAAATGCTCACTGTTCCTATATTGATCAGGACAATGATCGCAAGCCAGTGATGACAAAATATCATCCCAAATAAAGAGAGCCACCCCTTCCCACTTGAGGCTAATCCTATCTGCCCGAAGAATGGAGGAATGGAAAGGAAAGGATGAGGTCTAAGCCACTCTCAATGACAAAGGCATGGCAGACAGACA
The DNA here is from genome assembly GCA_902151455.1 of Timema bartmani. Lineage (NCBI taxonomy): Eukaryota > Metazoa > Arthropoda > Insecta > Phasmatodea > Timematidae > Timema > Timema bartmani. The sequence goes on from CABFWB010000206.1 coordinate 140,455, forward strand.
GGCTTTAATATAAAGAATCAAATAGCCAAAGCTATTATTTGTGCTTTTCGTGAGGATTACGCCATATAAATATCATATTCTGAAAATTGAAAAATGACACTTGGACACAGGAATCAAACTCTGCCTTAAAATATGAGTGAATAATGATCCTGGGCGATTCCTAGATAGCTCAGTGGTTAGAGCATTGGCGTACTAAGCCAAAGGTCCCGGGTTTGATTCCCGTGTCCAGGTGTCATTTTTCAATTTTCAGTTTAAGATAATGAGTTAGCTTATCAAGCTTTAAAATGAGGAAACATGCATTCCAGAGAAAAGGACAGGAGTATCAGCCATAATAGAAGCTGAAAAACCAGGAATTGCACAAACTGAAGGGAGCACCATTAATGATGGTGAGTCAGAGGAATTGTTTACTAATGGAGAAGAATGAACAAGCGGTGGCAGTAGACACTGTAGAAGGCCGAGATTACGGGGCTACCAGAGGCCAGAGGACTTCTTTTGTGGGGTGTGTGTGTGTGTGTATGTATATACATCTAATTGTATCTGGCGTGACTGGAGCAACCCAAACAGGACATCTCGGTCTTGTGAATCACCTAGATAAAATCACATGTTATCCTGAATGAGTTAGCTCGAATTCCTTATTCAGCCCCTCGTGAGGAGAGACAAACAAAAACTTACTGTTGCCATTCAAACCAAAGAAAGTAACAGAAAAAACACAGGGCCTACTGGGTTTAAAGGCTCACTCAAGGATACCCTTTGCTCAACCCAGGAAAACCACTAGCCATTGCTATTTTAAGATTTTAAAGAGAATGGACCCTTACTCTGTATCCTTTTATGTTTCATGTATAAACACTGCTTTGTAAAATAATAGTAGGCTATATGTGGGGAAATGAGACCTGAACATGAGGAACTACGTGAACATCGGTACTTTAACCATCATTTATTAAAATAACCTATCTTTATCCAACATAGTAGGCCCAAACACCCCAGTTCTGAACAATTTTATGAAATGTGAAGCAGCCAATGTAAGATCAGGTTTTATCACATAACCTCCTTCTAAATTCCGTACTCTTTGAGTCCTTCTCATCTTGAAAGCAGTCTGTGCTAGAACAGAGGTAATATGATCAGAAGGTTGTTCCACACCTAAATGTTCAACATATTTAAAATTTTGTTCCTTGTTCATCAGGTAAAGTAAGTAGTCCGCTATAATCTGTTCCCCTACTAAGTGATCTTGTAAACATGCACATAATGCTAGTCTCATTCCACTCTCAACATCGGGCACATTAGGTGTAAGGACACCAGGGGTATCCATTAAATAAATAAGAGGATCTTCATTAACTTTAATACGATTCTGGACACTACGAGTGATGCCTGCCACCGCACCTACATGTGCCGCATTAGACTTATGAAGGTGTCTGTTGCGGAGCGTGTTGATGAGGGATGACTTGCCAACATTAGGGACACCAATCACCATCATACAGTAATCTTTCTCCTCACTGCGATTATATCTTTGAGATGAAGAAATGAGTTTGGTGGCCAAAGGTATTAATTGCTTGACTCCTTTGCATCCTTGATCTTTGCAATTAGTGTAGAGGACATGAGATACTTTGTCTTGCTCGAGTCTTCTTTCTATTTCAAAGTTGTATTTGGGATCTGACAGATCTTTCTTGTTAAGCACCAAAATATGTGGCTTCAAACTGCTGACACTGTATTGGAAATTTGGGTTGCGGCCTGAAAGTGGAATTCTTGCGTCGTGGACTTCAATAACACAGTCGACTGATTTTAAGTTCTGTTGCATTTGTTTCATACCTTTACCCATATGGCCTGGATACCATTGTATTAGCTGTTTATTTGCTAATTTAAAACAATTTCTGAAATTTGGAGTAAGACGATTTGTGTTTACACTCATTTTTAAAAATCACAATTATTCTTAACAAGAAAGTGTTCGTTTGTAGTAATTTTCCCAGATTAATTATGATACCTCATTAATTTTTATTATTCATAAACACCAAATTAATCTCTCCTATTAATAAATTTGATTTATTAGCGTTGTGTTTACTCTTTTTGAAACCTGAACCATGGATCAGACAAAAACAAGACATAACTCAGCGGCATATAATAAATTACCATTTAAAGTCTTATAAAAAAAAATAAAGTAATAGTACTTCTTCCATTCGCTAGAACGTGCCACATGAAATGTAACTAAAATGATGTCGCCAACAACTAAATAAGTGCTTAAATTAATTTAAATTATTAAATGATTTTTTTTATTAGATTAATTACAGATACTATATTTTATTTGCTTATTTAAATTTAACATTCGTATTTAATGTTTATCATCTTTAATATAATATTTCTAAATTTCTGCTGTTGGTCAAACTTGTCTTTGGATTGAAGCTGTCTATTTTGTATATTGATCTCTATAATATAACGAATGAACATCTGTGGCTGAAATTTTCGAGCTGGCATCTGCATACCATTGTGTAGGAGAGAAAAAACTTTCGGGTATCTCTTCCACTCTTCCACCCATACAAAGCAATGTGGCATTTTGACATCGTTCATTAATTTGATTGAAAATATTAGATCCATCAATGTGTGATTAGTTATTATTATTATTAGCACCGCGTCATACTACCCGTTCGAGTTATACGCACTTACGCTAATGTGCAATGGTAGGGTGATTGTGAGATGAAAATGGAGGACCTACCGTTTAACGTAGAATCCGAACCACGGTAGAGGCCTGGGATTCTTCACATTCACAAGTTGTGATTAATACACATCTTGTCCGAGGTGAAGGAAGGGTTTGGCAATCAGATAAATCTGTGACGGGACCGAGGATTGAACCCCGGACCCTTTGCACAGAAGTCTGACACCTTACCCCTAGACCACCAGGTCACCTGTGATTAGTTAAGGCTTAGTTTATATTCATGCATAACTCATAACTAATAGTGAATAGCGCATAGTGTATAGTGCACAATTCATAAGAAAATTACTAAGGTTTATAATGCAACGTAGTGAATAAGACATTCATAACGATTGTCATTTGTTTGAGAGGTGGTCGCCTTGCGCGCGTGATATTTTAAGGATACTACCTCTATGGATATGTCAATCATTGGTCTTCAAAATAATTTACATACTTACAAATATAATATCCTTGTTCCCTTTAACACGCCAATTTTACTAGCTGTATTATAATCTGAGAGATAAATATTGGTACTGTTTACTAAATAGTATTAATCTGAATTTATATATTTAGCATTTAATGGCAGACCATCTAGAATTGCATTTCTGGCTTTTTATCATCACGGGTAAATGAATTTTATAGAACCCATCCTTCTATATTTAATAGTATGTTTGAATTATTTATCTTCATTTGAGGACAATCTGGTTTAGTGGTTGAATGAAATGAGGCTAGAGTACAAGGGCGTTGCACGAAATGTATTTTTTGGAGGGGGGTTATGTGGGTTTAGACAATGAATTTTCCAACTCCTGGTGTTTTAAACCATAAAAATTCCCAAGTGACCAAGGCAAGTACAAAAACTACATTAATAGGAGGTGCGGGGTTCCTCCCCCAAGCAACAGACACAAAACCATCTTCTGTAAATTCAACCGTATATTCATTGTCACTTTCATTTTCACTCATTTTCAAGTTAAAATCACAATATAAAACTATTTAACGATAATTAAAGCCCAATATGGCGACCAACTTCTAACTTATAAAATAATATTTGAAAAATATCGAATTATGTTTTCCATAAATCCTATTGGCTAGATTTTTCTCGCGAGAATATCGTTTCACAACTCGTGCATAACGTATAAGAAAAGTTAAAGTTAAATCAACTTTATGCACTGTGAACTATTTCACTATTCACTATAAATCGATTATAGACGCCATCATTTAAAATAATGTATTTCAACTTCTTGCGCACTATACACTATACACTATTTGCTATTAGTTATGAATTATGCATGAATATAAACCAAGCCTAAATGAAATAAATATGTTAGTAAAAGCTTTGAAAAGCATATAAAAGTTAGAAACGGGTTAGTTTTTCTTTAAATAAGTTGATGTAGTCTAAAATATACGATGATTTTTGAAAGAAACTCGCTTGTAAGGCTTTATCTCGTACCAAAATCCTACCCTTTACTTGTGTTTAGTTAGGATAAAAGACCATTCAGAAGAAAACCTTTACTCCCGTTCCAAATGGACGTTTATCTTACCAACACATATATGGTAGTATTCTGGTACACAATAAAGCCTTAGAGATTGGGATTATTACTAATTTCAAGGTTTAGTAGATACCGTACTTCCTACAAGCCTATAACTTAAATTATCATTTGAACGTAAGACTTCTACACAAAGTATGTCATTCAAACAAATGTAATACAGTTTTTAGCTAATTTATTTCATTATAGTTGGCAAACTTTCACCAAAATATGGTTTCTGAAAGCAATATACAAAATATGAGCCAACTTTAAAAACAAACTGTAATATAATAATACTTTCTACAAGTCTATAACCTAAGTGATAGTTTGAATGTATGGCAAATACACAAAGTTTATCATTCAAACAAATGTAATCAAGTTTTAAGATATCTTATTCATTATAATTACATATTTAAATATGTTAAAGATTGTATTCGTATTTGTACAGTATTACCTGTAAAACTGAATTGTATATCCTTTAATGTAAATGTTTATTCAGGAAAGTGTGGTATAATACTTCACTATTTTCAAACAATAACACTTTTATTCATCAGAGACATGTTTTCGCATAAGAACATTGAAAGAAACCGTTAAATCTCTCCCCTCACAGTGTAGCAGACGATAAACTTGAGCTTCACGCTTTGGTCCTTGGCAGTGTGTATGCGTATGTCCATCCAGTTATATTATAGAGATCAATGGTGTTTGTAGAATTCCTCTGTCAGCTCATAGATTAAGAAATTCGTCTTAGCTTGATCTGTGAATTGATATGTAGCAATCAAAGTTTAAGATATACGGGTCTGGCTACTCTTTAGTTCCAGTGATCAGACATTGAAGCCAAATGGCGTTAGTGTCATTGCGGAATAGCACGCGCTTAATTTAAATTTTGAAGAGAAGTTTGAACCTCCAAGTTTACATTTTACTATTAGAAAGTAATTATTTTATCCCGAATGTGATAACTAGGGAATAAAAATAATAGCTCCCAACAAATGATAATATACCAATTACAATTAATAATTTATTCTTTGATTTAAGATCATTTAAATTTGAAATACTGTATTATAAATCACATGGTAATTATTTGTTCGGTAAAATTTGATCATCTAAACATGGCTATACATTATTATTAGAAAATGTATTGATGTATGTAGGGACTAAGGCATCAAACAACCTTACCATCTAGCTCATAGCACCTGAGGGGATTTTTGATTTAATCCTGATGAGTAGTATTTAGGGTAATTTGTCTGAATACGAAAATTAGAGGCTTTGCTCCAATAAAGGGATAAGGTAGAATGCAAGAATGAAATAACCAAACGTGAAGAGTGAATGATAAGTGTGATTTTTGAGTGGATTTAAAAAATATTAATTCACACTCAAAAGTGTGAGTGGTGTTAATTAGCTATCTTAGAGGGTACGTTCTTGCAGAAAGCTCAATACCGAGGCAAATCAATACAACTCACTTTTCGCTTTTACTAATTTTGTTCTTGCATACAGTCTATAAAGTTTCAATATCGTTTTATTATTTTAAAAATGAGATTTCAAGCATAGTACTTTGGTTCTTCCAAATTTATAATGGTTCCTTCAAGTAGACAGTTTTCAAATACTATATTTGACTTAAGCGCCAAGATAAATATTGATAGTACCTATAATCCTTAAATGTTATTTAATTGAATTACTGTAGTAATATTACTTGCAGCAACATGTCGAATTTTACTACCAGGCTGTAGTACAGTCATATTAAGAGAGTTTAACACGTCGTGATGTAAGCAATTTCAGTCCTCTATGAATAATTTAATACTTTTGTGGCAAGTGCCATTAAAAAACTAAACAAAAAGTGTTACTTTTTAATGTGATGTTGTCAAATACTTTCGAATGCAAATATTATAGTTTTAGTTTCCATAGATTCTTCATATCTTTGTGAGTAAATTGCTCCAAAAAACTATCATTTTTTTTAATAATTAACCAAAAAAGTGAATATTTATGGGTAAGGTTTTTGAGCATCGTCCAGTTCTCACTTAACCTTTCCAACCTTTCATGTACAAATAAATGTCCTTCGTCTGGATTTTGATTCTAGTGAGATGTATGAATGTTACAAAATAAAATTATATTAAATAGGCCTAGATATGATTATAGTATCATTTGATTTACCGTTTACTTGCAAGTATAAATGGTAATATAAATGTCTTAATTATTTGCTGTTTTGAGAAAATACAGTGTTTTACTTGTAAATTTTTTTTACTTTAGTATATAAATAATGTCTAAAGTTAAGGCAGTAGAAAAATCACTATTATAATTTATAAATAAACATTTAAGTATCCAACGACATAGTAGTGGTGGTAACTGTTATCTAGCAGAAGTTTTTTTTATTGCAAACATTGATCAACCAATGGGGAAATAATTAAGAGAAAAACTCATTTTAAATTATAAAAAGCAACTGCACATTTTTTTTTGCAAAATTCTTAATCACTATCTGCTACAATCCACTCTCGAAAAATATCTTTTAGCCAAAAATGTTTGTCACAAAATCTATCAACAGATTTTTTGTTAAGTTCTATTGACTAGAAATCTTTCTTGTAATTTTTTTTTTTTACAATCATGTCTCTCGAAATTTGAGGGCGTTTAAACGTTGACACGTCAGATTTAAAACAATATGGAAACTCACATTTATTTTTGTTTTTGACATGTGCAGAAATAAAATTTTATAAATCTGAACAGCTATTGTAATAAAAGTCACAACTTTCCGCAACGATCACAATGCTTTCTCATATAGTGGCAAATCGTGGAACTAAAATCTGCTAACGGTCTTGAGTAAAGTGTCATAGGGGTGGTTGGTAGCAATTATTATTGTCACCTCGAATGATAAACATCTGGCTCGAATCCAAGGTTAATTTTTCCTATATTTTCATAGTGGTTTTTGTCAAGAAGTGCCCAAAACATTGGTACTTCTTGTAAGTTTTAAACATTTTGGAAAAAAAACTGAGGCATAAAGTGACACTTCACTTTCTATAATTAAATTATAAGATTGAGCCTAAGTTCATTTAATAGGGCCCTTTAGTTAAAAAATGAACCAACAATCTTGAAAGCAATTAAGATCAAGTATAGCACTTAAAACAGGGCAAGCCATATTATAGAAGGTGCTAATTTCCACTTTCTCTCATAACTCTTGATACAAAATCATGTGGAAACACTTGACAAGAACAGTCAAAGATGCTTTGCAAAGAAAAATTAATCTAAGACAAGACACCAAGCCCTCTACTCTAGAATGTCAACCAATAGTATGTGGGTCAGACTCCAAGAAGGTGTACCCAGTTTTGGACCAAGCCAACAAGTTTTTCAGCGGTTCTTGTGGAGAACATGACCATGAAAAGGAGAAGCAAGAAAGACTTCGAAGGGACCATCATATTTGCCATGCAACATGGCTTGAGGCACTGGGATGGGTAAAGGCTATTTATTTAAGTTAATTTTTGAGACATGCTATCACATTTTATTGGTCAATAATATACATTATAAAACTCCTGAATACCCCAAGACTGTAGTTTTGGTTGCAAAATTTAGTTATTGGGTTCTACATTTGGTGGGGGCTTTGAAATATCGGTAATATTTTATTCGACAAAAATATGCTTGGTAAGGCACACACATAGCTTAATCCCTATGGTGTGGTACACAAAAACCAGTACTGTACGTATAAGACACCCTTTATATATATATAAAATAGCTACCTAATAATAATAATTTACCACTCACAAAGCAAAGGAGGATCAAAATGCTACTAAAATTATAATTATTTGAAAACTTTTTATTTTTTTATCACTTAAACAATCCACCAAAATCACAGAGTAATGTAAATATTGACGAAAATATGTTTGTACCCATGATCCTATACATTTTAATAAGCTTTTATTTGTATTTAAGAAAATAAAAAATAAATATCTTATCCTTCCACCAATCCCGGATCTGGCTGCCCTGATGCCCATGGGCCCACTAAAATTTTGCACCCCTTCTTTCTTCAAAACATGTAAAATAAACAAAATAAACTATTATTTTTTCAAAATTTTTAAAATATCACAACTTTTACAGGCCTACATTTAATATTTAGGCTTTTAAACCAACAGCATAGTTAATAGTTGGGTAAAAAAATAGGCCTATTTGGAACTATCTTGAAAGTTGCAAATTGGGGAAAATATATACTTAAAATGTTCACTTTATAGTTTATACCTAAGAAAAATTGCAAAAATTAACAAATAAACTAGACCAAATTAAATTATTAAAAACATGGTGGCAACAGACAGGGAGAACCTGGAAAATTCAGGAATTATTTTATGTCAGGGAATTTAATAAAAAATAAAGAATTGTCACACTTGAAATACTTGACTAGTTCTGCACCTAAACATTTAAACAAAAGTGAAAGATTTGATTTCTCTAAAAGCATTAAACCACAGAAGTAGGTAGGCCTATACTTTTATCTAATGTGTAGACCCAGGTCCACAGTGCATATTGCACTTAGGTGATCTGGTCTTAGATATTGCCGTTACTCGAACAAAAAAAAATATGATTGCGGATCTCTTATAGCTTATGAACAAATACTAAAGGTAGGCCCTAGGATGTTTAACATTAAAAAAAATTGCTAAAATTATAGTGCATTCAGATTATATGACACAGGTTTAAAGGATAAGATTTTTGGTTCCCTACTTTTATTTACCCATTTTTAGGTACAAGTGGTTGAAAATCTAGACTAAAACAGTTCCATTGTGACATATTTTGAAGTTTAAAAATTTCAATATTTTTACATTAATTTAACTACCACTATCAAATAAAATACATAAATTTGTGAGAAAATGTGAGATTTTATGACTAACTTATGTACTATTGTTTTCAGAGCAGCGCATTAGTGTTGGGCTGGTACTTGACCCAACCTCTGTGCTGGCGCCGGTTTTTCCAGAACCGCCCTAGGCCAGAGACTCAACATGGTACCATACATAACGAGCGAGTGTGTCCTTTGAATCAACTGGTCAAGTTCGCCTTCAATCAGCCACTGCAGTGGGTGTTGCCACCTTTGAACAGTGCTGCCACTGCTAGGCAGTACCACCAACATGAGTGGGAGGAGGAGATTCAGAGAAACTGTGAAGAGGGTGCCTCTTATGAAACACCTACTGTTGAGGAGGTATGAGCCAGCCATTATGTTTATGTCATTAAAGTTTTTATCTGACACAAACTATTGTGTAATCACTGTGTGATAATAGCTTTAGAACATACAAAATCATATTTTCTATCGATATTGACAAAATATAATAATAATTATTATTATTATTATTTAATCAGCATTGGTACTATTTATCTAAAGTGATATCTGCAGAAAATATAATTCGATAATTAATAAGATTTTTAAAATAGTTTCAATAACTTTTCAGTCAGATACCTCTTACTATATTTATTATATCTCTTTAAGGAAAACCACTTTTTGCTTTTTGTGGTAGGCCTACCTATGTTATGTTTTATGTGGAAGAAGGTATAGGAAGTAGGAATATAAACATAAGAAAAGGGAATAAACACAATATGGCTTGTACATTGAAAAGAACACACTTCACACTTTACATTGCTGCCTCAGGACAAAGAAGTAATGGCTCTGCCACTTGGAGAAAAGAAAAATCGATCACTACCGCCTGGATTTTTTTTGATACCCTCCGATGGGCTAGTAGACTAACCCTTTAACTTTGAATGTTTACAATTATAGGGTCCTTTTATACAGGTGTTTCATGATGTGCGTTATGGGTGTTTGCTTTTATACAAGCAACACATGCCACACTTCATGAAAAGGGTGAGAGGAAATAAAAAACAGAGCTCAGGATTGCCAATCTCTTATTTTCTACCACGCCTGGTGGATTCGTTTATAGTTGCCATTTCAGGAACAAATAAAGTGGTAGACAATAAATAACCAACCACAGAATAATAAACACACTAACTGCTATAGAAATACACTGATAATGGTACTGAGATACACTGAGGCTCCAACACAAGCGGCGTAGAGGTTGGTTGCCCTGCAGTCTCACCAACACGGCGACACAAAAGCTGACACCTGTATTAAAGGCTCGATTGAATATAATGTATCTCGGGATCATCGCGCGTCACTTTTGACGCAGCATTCTCTAGGTTATGGTGACATACTTTTCAGAACGCGATGACACGAATGATGCACAGCAGTGTATAAATTGAGAAAACCTGTATCGAGTAACATTCGGTCTATATGTCAGACTCAACTATTCTAATTTGCTGGTGACAGGGAAACTGGAATTTTTATCCTGGCCAGGTGTACTAAGGGTGTCCTTTCCTAAATGATTTACCACTCTTCTTCCACACAAATCAAGTTGCATTTCCTCTAAATTCTTGTCTCTAACCTACTAGGGATTAAATGTGAATAGCCTGGGTGGGAAGTAAAATGAAGTGGACATAAATTGATAGGGGAGGGTCTTTTTGTGTTTTTTTTTAAGCACTGTGTCTTATTATATGCTTGGAGGTTGTACGCAATAGGGGAGTTATAATTATTGGTGTTTAAGGCATATCATCACAAGCGCTATTAGTGCAGGGGATATAGGGTTATCAAGATTCAAAATCCAATAAAGTCAACACAGTATATATATATTTCAACTGCTAATGCCTCAGATGTGTTTAGTGTTTATAGAAAACACCTTGGCCTACTTTACTATTTTACTGAGTGCTATACCTCAGTTTTAGCTTATGTGGTGCTGACTGACAGTTCACAGCTGACTTCTGACAGTCAACATTTAGGTATATACCTAAATTTTGACTGTCAGAAGTGACAACTGCTAAAGACATGTTTTTTGCAGATCATATGGTTCGGCGTAGGGATACATAATTTGGTCTGGTAGCTTTTCAAAGCCGTCAGAAGTCAGCTGTGAGCTGTCAGTCAGCACCACATAAGCTAAAACTGAGGTATACATTGTCACAACTTTACAATACTAGCACCATTTTATGATGCCCTCTCAATAACTATACTTGGATTTTCTTATGAATGGACATTTACAGCATCTTTCAGAAAAAACAAACATATTTTTTGTGGTTAACTTTGATATAATTTTACTTTATTATTAGTGACCGCCTCTATGGTCTAGTGGTCAGAGTTCTTAAGCTACAGATCCAGAAGTCTTGAGTTCGATCCCCGGCACTTCCAGAATTTTTCTGAAAAGCAGTGGGTCTGGAACTAGCTCAAACTCAGCCTCTTTAGGACAAATGAGTAGCTACTTAAATAAATAGGTAGCAGCTCTAGTCCAGAAAACTGAGATTAACGGCCAGAGGGTTTGTTGTGCTGACTACATGACACCCTTTATCCACAAATGTTGGCATTATTATTGCTAACAGGACACCATGGTGTTTAAGTTAAAATAAAAGTAATGATAATATTCTATGAAAAGTGGTGGCTGCAGATCCCATGACTTCATCATCATCATCAAATCAAATTTTCATATATTCACCAAAAATATATGCAACTTTTATTTACAATAGTCATAATAACATTTTTCCTCTAGTTAACACACACTGCTAATCTCTTTTAACACAATTGTCCCTGTTGAGCATACTAATCTCAACTCTCAAAGTCAACATGCGATTTTTGTATTGTCTTTCCACTCCTCTACTGCACATCTTCAGTCAAAGTTTAGTCATGGTTATCTGCATGCGCATAAGAAGAATAAACTAAAAAAAAATTGTTTTTCACAACAACTTTAAACTGTACTGGTGTATGGTGATCTTTTAATGTCTCAATATGATCCCACTGAAATCTAACTTACATCACACTATCCAATAGCCCATCTATTTAGCCTGAAATTCTTCTTAACTCCTCATAGAGTGACACACTTTCAGAATGTTTATGTGTATTAAAAATATATTACATTAAAATGCGATCTTAGTAAACTAATGTTTAATACATAGTGACTGGAAAAGTTGGAAATTGGCTTTGGAAAACCTGGGAAAGTCAGGTAATTTTAAAATATAGTTTGGCTGAATACTTTGTGTCAATGTAACAGTTTCTATATCGGAATGTGCAGGCTTTAGACAAAGCGGCGAATGACTTTGAGCATGTCCACAACACACTGGTGGGGAAACTTGAGAACAGGAAGGGTGTGGAACTCATGCAAGCCGGCCATTACAAAGAGGCAGTGAAGCTCTTTCGGCGTGCCTCGGACTTCTATAGCGCCCCTGGTGCTTTTAACCTCGGCCTCTCCTACGAGAAGGGCCAGGGCACTTTGCAGAGCTGGAAACGGGTGAGGACATATTTTAAGAAAATAAATATTTACACTGCATTCATAAACCATAATAACAATGCTTCAAACTACTACTTAGAGACTCACTGCTTCACTTGTGTCAACTTATGTTTTAAAGCCTGTTAGCATATTATAGGATATGTTTTGTATTTGACAAAAAATTATCATGTTTTAAATATGAATTTAAGTGTGCTTTACGTTTCACATGTACCTACTCTATGTTTGTAAACAATTGTCACCTTAACCCTTTCCCTGGCACAGGCGTTGAACAACACCTTTGATTCTCCGAACGTTCCCAGGTGAGGGCACAAATCAACATTCATTTCAAGAGGTTATTGTAATGCCATCTATCAATGAACCACTGCATTTTTAGCCAATCCAAATACTTCATATTGAAGCTGATAGATGAAGCTACTAGTTCAATGCTATAATAGGATTGCCATGAATATAGTAATAAATGAGTAATGAAAATATTTTTCAGGTAAGAGTATACAAGTTGAAAAATGGCTGCTGGGACCTATGCACATAACTGTGCTATACATGTGCCAGGGAATGGGTTAACAATATTATAAACATTTATACTAAGTATCCATTTATGTGTTTCCTAAGATATTACTACCTTGACACTTTTAAAAAAATATAATAAAATAAAGAAGTATAGAAAACACAAACAAAAAATATCTATATTTATTTCCCAGTTGGTAATGTTATATAATATGTAAAAATAAACAACTTCAGAATACATCTTATGTCATATTACTGAGTAAAAGTAGATCAAGTCACTTTTATACTGGTCATAAAAGCTTAACAGTAAGTCCTCGACTTAATGATTTCAAGCTACATATATTTGTAGATATGTATCTGTGCTACTTCAACACTAGTAACACCATATATAAAGCACCACTTTAAACATCAACTATGGCGTTCCTGACACACAGCTGATTGTAGGCCTATAATCACCATTTGTTTGTTTCTACCTTGGATGCAAGTCATTTTCTCAAAGTTTTCTTTTCATGAACAGAACTTGTTTATCTTTAATTATCCTTTGAAATGAACATATCTGTCCAAAATAGACCAGAATTGAGCACCTGAGGACTACTTGTATTTGAAAAATGTGCCCAGATAGGGATTAGAACCTTTGGCTTGATGTGCCACTGTTCTTCCAACTGTGCTATCAAATTACATGTCTTAAGTCAGAGACATATCCGTCCATATAACTCTCCTAAGACTCCAAAACCATGGCTACTAGGGTATACTTATGACATAGTAATTATTCAATAGCTTTTGGTTAGAAATTACACTGTGAACATTCAACAGCTAGGATAAACATATATTTCATTTCAGTGGGATACCTTGAAATAATATATTTGAAAACTTTCTTTCATAATTCCTCGAATTATAGTTATAGTTTAAAATAATTACATCACTTTTATAGCCTGAGTAGATGTAGGGGCGAGTGGGGAGGGTTCAGACACTTTTCAAGAATTGATTTTTTTTTTTCAATTTGTGTAAACATTTATCAACTTTTTCTACACTAATAAATAAACCATACTTTTTTTCTTATATTGGCATTTTCTTTTCTTTTTAATAGTATATTTAACAATGATTAAAAAAATAGATCAATTACAACTGTCCCATCCCTCCCATGGTGTGGGAGGGATGGGACAGAAACTTGGGAGGGTTGGGACAAGTTCTATTCCTAATAAAAAAATTGTTTTAATGTGATTAAAATAGTAATTATGTTGCTTTTAGTTTTAAAAATTATTTCTATTGGAAAATACTCTTTTATTTATGGATTAAGGAGATTGGCAGTATACATACATATCATAAGTGGAACAATATTATTTGCAACAAGAAAATTATAATATATTAAATAAGCTTGTGTAGGCTTTTAACTTATAGGCTTCTATTTCACTTTTCATAAACGTCTGCCACTTTTTTTCAAACACATATCTCTCAATCAGTCTCCCTTTTGCACTAGCTTAGGCTCAGCTAAAGTGCCTAAAACACTTGAAACAGGAACAAATGAAATGTAATTTTCATTTGCAACAAATACTCTTTTTTTTTTTATCATCAACACATTTTAGCGCCATTTCACAAACTTCATTGTCATCATCATGGCCATTAAAGTCAGGTAGTCTTTGCACAATACAAACATACATATATTTAATTACGATTCTTATTCCACCTTTGAACTCGACAAGAACAAAAGTTCCTTGTCTTAAATCTTCTTTATCAAAATCCAAAACATCAATCTTTTCTCCATCAGATAAATCTATTTCACTTTCATCAGAATTGTCATCTGAACTTGTGAACCTCTCTTTATACTTCATTCTAACAGTTTTCATCCTTTTGTGTAATTTTAATTTACCAGGCTTAGGTAGAAGGCAATGTTTTTTTTAAAGAGCAGCTTCTTCAACTTTTGCTTTTTCTGGCGTATCGGTCAAGATCCTGGTGCCTCCAGATCGACACCTGGATGTCTGTTTCCTAGGCCCTGCCTTAGGATAAGGTTTGGTTTGTTCGGGGGTAGTGGTTTTGGTGGGCGTTTTTATAATCTGAGGTAGAATGTGTCCTTCATTACCACAATTACTGGAAAGTAATGTATTGCATTGATAGAAACAAGATGGCACCTGTATAGTGTTGCAAATGTTTGTGCTTGTTCCATCTCCTGTTTGCTCTTCTGAGAGAAAAGTATCTTTAGGATCAGGACGGTCAGTTACTGATGAACATAAAAAGTTATAATCTGTAAAAATGTCTCTGTTGAAAGGGTAAATTCCAGTCTTGGCAAAACCTGATTGAATATTTTTTGGAGTGAAAGATAAACTAATTGCTTGTCCTGCCAGTTGACTCACTTCATAAGTTGAGACTGTCTGGCCAGAATTGGAGACTAGCCATGCATCTATGGCGCGATTATAGTAGTTTTTAAATGGCCCAAATACACTGACATCTAATGGTTGCAATTTATTACTACAGTGTGGAGGAAGTGTGAGTAAAGTGACACCATTATGTTTAGCATAGTTGAGAAGATTAATAGAGATGTGGCTCTCATGGTTATCTAATATGATCATAACAAGATTTTGGATGGTTGGCCTAACAAACTTGATAAAATGTTTCAAAAACATAGGAAATATTTCCGAGGTCATCCAACCAGAAAGATTGGCAGCACCATTTGACCCAGGAGGTGCACCTTTGAGCATCAAATTTTTCTTGAATTGAACTCTTGGGAAAACAAAAAATGGAGGGATAGCGTTCTCTATAGAATTTATTGCAGCCACCATAGTTACCAACTGTCCTCGCTCTGCAGACGTGTTTTACACCTTTGCAAGCAATTATTTTAGAAGTATTTTGCACAGTCTTCACTGCAGTTTCATCTATATTAAAAATAGATTCAGGACCAAAGTTGTGTCTTCCTAAAATTTTATGTAGATTGTCAAAAAATTCTCCTACATTTCTCTTATTAAAACTAGTGGCCTGTGATAAACTTGTCGCCTCATGTTTTCTTATGCTTGGTTCTGGGTTATGTGTAAATAGTCCTTGAAGCCAGTCAATTCCTGCAGTTTTGTTATTTTTCCAGCTATATTATTCTTATTAATTAATGCAAATTGATATGCCAATTCATGAGCCATAGATCATAATTGATTTTAGAACATGTAATTATGTATTCTACAAGTAACTTTTCCTCTGCAACTGAAAAAATTTGAGTGGTTGAATATTTTGACTGAAAAACATTGTTGCTTCCTGGCATTTTTTCTCTTTTAATGACATATCTTGATAGTGAAGATTTACTAACACCATATTTTAATGCAGTTTCCCTTAAACTCCTTTTATCTTCAATGATTTCTTTATTTACCCTCTTGATAGTTTCTATTGACGGTGTAACTCTGTCGGTCTTCTTTTTTATAAGTGAATGGCATTTTAAGAAAAAAACCCGTGACCTCCAACCTACAAGGTGAACAACTATTTTACTATTAAGTATTAAATCCTACAATTTAATATTGTTTTGGTACCACAGTATTTAATTTTGTTTGATTCATTAGCCTTCTGTAAATTGAGGACTAGTTGATATTAATTACTATAGCAATTAACCATCTATAATCTTGTCTCAATTTAACACAAAGCCCATTACTTTCTAAGCCTAAGCTAGTAAGGGAGGTTTGGGACAATGTCCCATCCCTCCCTATCCACTGTGTCCCAAGTCTCCCTCATTGATATATTCTAGATTATCATGTGATAAAATGCCATATAGGCTACATTTTTAAAATATCAGAATGCAATATATTTGAAAGATAACAATTTTTTAACCATATTAAAGTCACCTATATATTTTATCCATCTGAAAAAATAGGTCCAATATTGATAACAAAATCAACACTTTTTTCTTGAAAAACAAATTTTACTCAATAATTTTCTTTCTAAACACTACATTAGTACACAAACAGGTGTTTACAAAGAAATCACAAAACTCTTTCATTTGGTGGGAAAATAAATCACTATTGCCAACATTCAGAGATAATAGTTACCTATCCCATCCTCCCACTATCCCATCTCTCCACACTCTCCCCTACAAACTTCACTTCACTTGTTGCTTGTCAACAGAGGCAGCTCTAGGGTACGCGAGGCTGTAGGCGGAGTCATTTGCGCCCCCCAAACCTCAATAAATTAATCTAACCCAAAACAGCGCTAGCTAGTCTAAATTTGGAATATTTATTTGGCTATAAGAACTAAGAGGGGGAAATAACATAGCCATGTAACCTCAGAGCAACATAATGTTAATAAGCGATGTGGAAACAAAATTATAATATTTGAGGATTTTTCCAGTAATTTTTTGGAAAAAGTTGAAACAAATAATTTCTATTTAGATTTCAAAAAAATTAGTTTTCCTTTTATATCACTTAATAAAATACTGTGAAAAAAAAATGCTATAGTAATGAGGTGATTTTACATAAACTTAATAAAAAAAAATTTCATCGGGCATCGTAAACTTCATTAAGTTCTAATTCAATCACGGCGTGGGGCCCTAGGTGGTCGCCTAATTCGCCTTATGGTAGAGCTGCCTCTGCTTGTCAAATTACTAATATTACATGTATAATTTAAAAGGTATATTGAAACAGTGCCAGTTTATTTATATTTTATTCTTGTAGCTATGCAATCATTAAAAGTATTTTTGTTTCTTATCTTGAGGCTGCCAAGTGGTATCAAGTTGCCTCAGATCGAGGTCATGCAGAGGCCATGTACAACCTTGGAGTAATGCACGTTCATGGGCGTGGAGGGCTGCCCGTGGATTATGACAGAGCCAGAAATCTCTTTGAGTCTGCAGCTAAACTCGGCCAGCCTGACGCGATCCATGCTTTAGACATGGCCAAGCGTCCACCAGTCACAGATGATCAAGACTCACAGACAAATAGGGAATTATTGTTCAAACGCCGCAATGACGTGGAAGAGCTTTATGAAGCACTTGGAATTAACAAATCAGAACAAGACAGAGTGCTATCCAACCAAATTGAAGTTCAATCGCGGAACACATTGGAAATTGTGCAAGCTAAGGTGTTGCGAGCCACAGATGTTATACTTCAGGCTGTAGGCATTGTGAACCTGCAATTGCAAAAA
Source organism: Timema bartmani (assembly GCA_902151455.1). Classification (NCBI taxonomy): domain Eukaryota; kingdom Metazoa; phylum Arthropoda; class Insecta; order Phasmatodea; family Timematidae; genus Timema; species Timema bartmani. The sequence goes on from CABFWB010000206.1 coordinate 158,535, forward strand.
AAATTAGAAGAAAATATTGTATCGGATCACAGTGAGGAATTGAATGACTTTGAAATGTTTACGGCTGAACAACAAGAATTGCATGATAACTACAATGTCAGGGATGGCTTGATTCAGAAAGTCAGTTATCTTAAGGGAGACATGTTTAAATTTGTACCTGTACCCATAACTGTTTGAGTTAATGGAAGAATAATTTTGAAAACCCTAACACATAACATAATGTACTTAATATCAGTATAAGACAGGATGAAATAGTTAGTACTAAATCATTGCATTGCTCAAATTTAAAATGAGTATGTTTTAGTTTTAATGTATAAAAAATACATTATTTTCTACAATAAAAATAGACTCCTAGTAAACACTATAGCAAAGGATTTAACAAAATTGTGTCTGCAAAAATTTACTGCTTCTGTAAAGTTGTTAATAAAAATAGACTCCTAGTAAACATTTTAGCAAATGATTTAACTAAATTGTGTCTGCAAAAATGTACTGCTTCTGTAAAGTTGTTTTCTTTTAAAAAAAAATCTATACATCATAATGCAATAAGTAGAATTTATTTAATTTACTACTTTAATTTTTTATTGTTGGTCTCATTAGTTTACTTAGAATAATTATAATAATTAAGAAATTATTGAACTTCAAATTAAATTTTTCAATTAATTCTATCACTATATTTTAATTTTGATTTGTCATATACATTGCATTCTTACTAGCACAATTAGTTATATTTCTTAAAAAAAGATTGGTTCTACAATTTTTAAGAATATATTTATATGTTAGGTTAGTAGATTTGTTAGTTAATATATGTGTGTAAAATCTGCCATACTAGTTTGATATAGTTTGGGGTCATTAAAGTTTCACGTGTTGTATTTTATATGCTTTGTACCTTTCCTTCTACCAGTCACACTTCTCCTCTTTAGGTCCTCTCCGGGTCGCCTGGCACATCCTCTTCCATTCCTGTCGATCTTCCCAAATTTCTCCTTCTTTCACATGTCCCCAGTCCATTCCTTTAGCCTCCATGTCCTTCTGTGCTTGGTCCATCCATCTTGTTTTGTGGTCTTCTAATAGGTCTTCTACCCTTCCCTTTGTTCTGTAAGGCTTTCTTAGGCATTCTTTCCTTAACTAATAAAAGTAATTATAATTTGGCTTCTTGTTCCTGTAGTGTTTATTAAAATGTGCTTGCCATAATTATTTTCTCTGTGTTCACCAAGAGAAGACTTTGTTTATTTGCTGCAATTATTTCTTTTGGAACACTTGTTTATCATCCTCTGACAGACAAAACATGTTAGGTCTAGTAGAGTAGTCACTCTCCAGATTCTTAATGAAAACTGCCAAATTCAGCATATTTGTGGCACTTGTGTATGTGTCCATTTTAGCTATAGCCAACATTTTACACATGTCTTTGAAACATGTCACTTTTCTTCCAATGTGTTGAAGACTGTTGGTGTGAAGTGGAGATCCATTCCACTGTGAAAGAAACTAAATTACTTTCCCGTAAACTGCTCATGAAGACTGTTCAGGGACTTACAACTTCTCATCATATTCACCTGCAAGCATTTTGGAGTGCCTTTGGTTCAGTTTTCCTTTTCGTTAGAAATATTTGTCAAACAAATAGCTCTCATTTGCTTTCTCTTCATTAAAATTTTTTTGTCATTAAATAATTATTTCTGTAATTTCTCTTTCTTCTTGTCAAAATCATACTCCACCAAGTCCTAGACCTTTGCAAGTAGGAGACTATTGAGTTGTCATTTATACATCTTTGTAAGGCTTGGAAACTTTTGCAAAAATGGAGGCGGCTTATCATTCTCCTTAACCTTTGAATTGTTGATCATTTCTTCGATTCTCTCGGTTTTAGACTCAATACACATGTTACACAGAACAAACAATACCTAAAACTAGAGAAAACTGTGATTTATAATAAAGTAAATAAACACCCAAAAATGTATCAATGATGAAAGGACTAACAGTTTTAGCTCCCAGGCCTGTCTAGGTGAGTGTAATAATTTATTGACAGGCCTAGATTTTGTGTTCAATCTTGAATCAACTAATGTGAAAGCGTTATGTTAAAACAAATAATAAATCTGGGCTAAGTACTTTAGAAGATCATCCTCTTTCTTTTAGTTTTCATTTAGTCAAAAATGATGTTCAAACACTTGGTTGTTTGGATACTTGATCTTAACCTTATTCTCTATGATACTAATAGATGTTGGTGGATAGTCCCAGCTTTGGAGACCGATTTTAGTTTGTTTGACTTTAGTTAATCTATATTTGCTCTGTATCTTACTACCCACCTGAGCTATACACATTTACTTACACTAATGAGTAATAAGCTAGGTAATGGGAAGGTAGAAGGTACAGGAAATATATCCACATTTGTTTGTAGGGATATGGTAAACATTTATAAAAAATACCCAACCAAAACTCAAACCCTGACCTCATCACTGAAAAACCAGACTATTTGAGCTTAAAATTTTAGTTCACTGATGTGGTCCTCTGACATTAATTACTATTCAAATCCTGAAAAGCAATTTTGAACTACTATGCATGTGGAATGCAGTGAATGAGTGACAATAGTTTGGCAAAATCATGACACACTGTGCAAGGCGAGTAGGGAAGTGTTGGCTTTAGACAGAACAACTCGGTTAGGGTGAAAAGAGGATAGGTGGCTCCAGGCAGCAGGGCAAAATAAACCATCTTCAGGGTACAGGGTTGTGTCCTTTTGCCAGCAACAGATTCAAGTGCAATTATGTATTTGTAAGGTTCTTAATAAAGCCATGCAATAATAGGGCAGAAACGACACAAGTGACACTCAAACAAACAAATTCCCACCCCGAGAGTGTTGCATAATAATTGAACCCCCTCCTTAGCATTATGTTTAAGTTGGTCAAGTAGATTTTGACTCGTGTATTTTTAAGAGTACTATGCAATTTTAGTAATATTTTATAATTTAAGTTTTTATTGAAAAACCTTTTAGTTAGTGTATGCAAATCTTAGAAAACTTATTGCCAAAATTTTTAATTCATTATAAATATGTGTATTTTTCATGTAATTAAGTAAATAAAGTTAAACTTTTGGTTTTGGTGCTGCTGAAAAATAAAAGCTTATCCAGGTTAATTTAATAACAAAAAAAAGTGGTGATTGATTCAAACCTGACTTTTGAATCTTGTGTTTTACAGCTATTTTGAGTTCATTTATTATTAGACTGCCTCATGTTTTATATGTATTATTATTGTATTTATACATATTTACTTTTGATGTGTGTTTGTGTCTGCAACTATCACAAATTGTATTAAATCGGTGTTGGATACAATTTATTTTCTCTTATATTGTGTTTTCTTTAAAAGTTTTTCAAATACCTTTAAATAACTCCACTGTAAGAATTATAGTGTTATACTCCTACTTTAATTTGTTAACTGATATTTATTACTTAGTTTTTAATGTTTAATTTTGCATATTCTTTTTTTGTGACAGTATTGGTTTGTTTTATTTTAAAACATTTTTATTTCCTATAACTATCTAGATCCTATAAAGGGTGGAAAGGTCAGATGTTCTTAGTGCCAAAAATAAAAAAATTCAGGAAAGGCAAAAAATTCTTAAACTAAAAGTTTTATATATTTTTGTCTTAAAAAAACTAGTATGTACAGCACTATATCATACTGTATTTTTAGTTGTGAACTTTGAGGATGACAGTTTTCTATCAAAGAGGGTTGGCAAGTCATAAAAGTATTTGGTTGCTGGAATGGTAACTAATACCAATATTTCTTTTATATTTCTTAATGGAGATCTTGATTTCTTGTTTTAGTTGTGATTAGTCTAAAATTTTGTACAAATATGCAAGAATGCCGTTTTCCAAATACCCATTTTAATCATTTAACAATATGTGTATGTGTATGGGGAAAACACATTTTACTGGTATTGGCTACTGAGAAGAAACTAGCCTAGTTTTTATATGGGTGTTACATGTGCACTCCCATTTGAAAAAAAAAAAAAATTGAATAAAACTATGTGATTTAAGAGAAAATATGAAAAGTCTATTGATGAATTTAACTTCTGTTTTGAACTTTCTTGTAAAGTTTACCAAATTTGTAATTGTTGTGAGATACTTATTGACTGTATCAATTGGTGAGACTGATATGTGGATATCAATAAAACTTTTTTTTTTTAATTACCTATACATCTGATTTGTGTCTTTTATTCCTGTGGTCAAATATATCTATTTATGTAAGTATTGAATCATATTTATCACCGACTTGATATAAAAGGTGTGGCAAGGGCAAGATAAGGTAGAAATAATGAAATAATTGATAGGGATGTGGGAAGGTCACTTTTTAAATGTGAAGCAAAGTTTAAATTATACCATGATAAGCCGTAGTTGAAGATATGGTTTGTATTGTTGTCTCATAACACTACTTTTGATTTTTAAATTGTGGGTATCTAGTTAAAAAGAAAGGTGTAAAGAAATAAACAAAGTATGTTATATAAGACTGAGATGGTATGGGTATGTAATGAGGATGGAAAAGGAGAGGATGCCAAGAAAGAGATGGGAGGAGCAGATAACACAAAGTTTACAAGTGAAAGGCAAAAAATGAAGGATTAAAGGAAAAATACTGATGGAAGTATAGAGGAAGATGGAGGAATTCTCCTAAACTAACCCAGGCACAGACTTGAAACAGTTAATATTATTATTATTATGACTAAGATGTTTAAACATATTAAAGTTTTTTTATTCCTTTGAAATGTTTCAAAGTTGCAAAGGTTTTTGTGGGTGTTGAGGCGAAGGATATTTGTACTTTGACCTTCACATTTCAAAGCTTCACACACCCCTAATAATTGATTTGTTTACTTAACAAATATTATTGTATTAAGATTGTCATATTGTGACTGACTATTGGTAAAACGTAATCTGTTATCTGTTGCGAGAGATGGCAAATAAGATATGATGTTTTGCTTTCAGTTTTGCCTCCAATGATTGTCAATTTATTTAGTTTGATTTAAAAAAAATTCCCTCAATCATTTGTTCCATCGATTTGGAATTAAATAATGTGGCAGGTAACGTTCATAAATAAAAAATGTTTCTTTGGCAACTTGCGACTTATTATCAAAATAAAATCTTTCAACTCTTTGGTGGATATGTGATTTCAAGTTTCTCTGATAAATTTTTGAAGTGCTTCCATAACTTTGTGAAAACTGACTCGGATTGTAAGGCCACATTGCATTAAAAAAAGCTTTAAGACTGTGCACTGCTTAAAGATTGCGCATCTCTGAGAAATAGAAGAGACATATTGGAAAGAATTTTAAAACTAAAAAACAATAATGGTCTGAAAGGATTAATAATTATTATTGTTGCTATAATAGGTGACTAAAAATGAAAGAGAATTAAATAAAGAATTATTTTAAAAGATGAAAAGTATTTTAGTATTTAAGAATGGCCCAGGACATCAGTTTTTCAAATAAATCCCAATATACAATGTTAGGCTAAATAAGGCTGACTTCAATTATTTCTAGCCATAAAAACATCGCATCTAGGAAATCTAGAGGCATCTGAAATTGTATAGAGTCATGTGTGAAAAACATGCCAGGTGCGAGATTAACTTGTTCAATTTCCAGAAAATCTTGCCAAATGTGAGCTGAGAATGCTGTTTTTATAAAAGTGTACCACATTTTGCTAAAATTCTCTTTAGTATAGATAAAAATAGTTGCTGATTAGCTTTAGGGAAACTCGGACTGGATGAATTTTAGAATTAGGGTGAAATGGCAAGAGCTTGTAGAAACCTTGACCCAAACTGAACACTAAGGATGATTATGGTGTTGGGGAGGAGGAGGGAGAATGCACACAGTACAATTTTTATAAGAAAGGCCTTTTAAAATATACAAACACATTTTTTATGGTGAATTTGGATAATATTTTACATTATGAGTATTATATAATAAGTATTGATAATATCTATCAAAAGTGACAGCTGCAGTGAAAGTAGGTCAAGTAACATTTCTGTCAGATAAGGCCTTTCCTATGAGAGTTAGATTGTGTATATATAAGATATAAAAACTATTTTAAAACAATGTAAAAATTTTTTTAACACTTTAGATAACATTTTTATCAATATACAACATAATACACACAAACAAAATAAGTTTCATCTTAAATTAATTCAATACAAAATATCAACATTTAGCTAAGTTTAGGTAACTAATATAAAATATGTAGCTAACTTTTAAAGTGTTAGCTATGAAAAATAACTGTGCTAAGTAAAAAATAAGAGCACATCCCACCTGTCATGAGTCATTACATTTTTATAAAATGACCATTTTTACACATAAAAATGTGCTAATGCTTCCAATAAAATCATGAGCGCTTTATTATTTAATACCCTTAATAATTACTCATAACTACAACCTGAACACACTGTGGGACAGCTTAGCTGGCCCCTGCACCTATTAAAGCTGGTTTCCATGCCCAATAATAACACAGCATAATGGATCATTGGATAAGAAAAAAGCTAATTAGATAACATGTATGTGGACACAGCCTACACCAGGGGTTCCCAAACTTTTTGAGACTGCGCCACCCTTCACATGTCAAATTTCCCGTGCAACACCCCTGTACCCGATATTTTAAAAAAAATTGTCCAAATTCGATTTGTCATTTTTTTTTTTGAGAAAATTGTCATTTAAATTACTAGCTTGTATTCTTTTAAATGTAAAAATACAAAATTGGAACAAAGTTACAGAACTGATTAAGAAATAATTAGAGTAGACATATTTTTTTTGCACAAGATAACATGTGTAAACTTTGCTTATAATGACGAAACATGTGTTTTCTTGTATGATTTATTCCATTCTTTAAAATATGTATGGGTACACGTATTGAAAATTATTAGCCTGTTGCATTTCAATATACATTATAAGTTTGTTTTCCCTTATAGACGCAATACCCCAAATCGTTGCAACGCACAGTTTGGGAACCCCTGGCCTACACCCATCTAAATTGAAATATGAAGTCAATGAAGAGTGAATGATTCATACACAACAATCTTTAGCGAAAGCTAACTAAGAGCTTATGACAGTGACGCACTCTTGCACAACCATTCCTATTGTACCCCCTTCCTGGAACCAGTGTAAGTACACATTGAAATTGTGTTAGATCACGGCTCATTTAACTCAATTGATAGACTATAGGTTATAGAATATTTTCAAGCCTAAATACTTCAGAAAAATACAAAACATGTTATTTATTCAAACCAAGACACTCAAAGAGCATAGGTCTCATGCGAGAAAATTTAAGTGTTTTTGCAGTTTTTATAGCAAAACCTTTTTGGCCAAATTTTTTTTTTTTAATTCCCCACTAGAAACATAAAGAGAATAATTTTTTTCACATGATGACCTCAACAAAATCTTGAATATCTGTCATGAGCATAACGACATAAGATGAGAACAGTAGTGAGTTGTAAGGGTAGACAAGATAAGCTCAACTATCCCAAAAGGCTTTGAAAAAGGTGAGAAAACATCCCTTTACATAAAAAAGATGTGAAATTGAAATTTTTACTCATTTTTTAAAGCATATAGACATGCTAGGAAGTGCATGAAGCGAATGTGTCCGTTCCTTTTGGCAAGATTAGCTGATGCCTTTCCTCCGAACGCACCCAGAGAATCAGGCCTGCGGGGAGCTCTAGAGGGTATTGTGCGCACAACTACTCTCAGCCACTGAAGGTGATCAGTAAGCTGGCTATCTCCGACTCGTGGGTGTTCCATTCTGACCATACAGAGTGTGTTTCAAAGGTTAATTTCATTGTATATTAATTTAGTTTTGTGATTGTGATTTGAATCTTATTAATTTATTGAGTTGATTTAAATTTCACATTATAATATAAATCTGCAATATTCTAGGATTTGGTGTATGTACTTTGGAAAAAAATGGGAGACGCTGTACACATCAACAATTACTCTTTTGGTTCAGTTTACTTTTGGTTAAATAATTCAACTGCGGCCTTGAATTTTGAATGAAAAGTGCATTTAAAAGGAAAAATAGCAAAACCAAAATTATAGATTTCACAGAAGGTGTGACAAAAAACAAATAAATAACAATTATTTTACTATTATTATTGGTGGTGGTGGTGGTGGCGGCGGCGGTGGTGGTAGATAATGCATAACTTTATAAAAATCCTATTTCCGACATCGTTAAGTGCAGCCCTTTTATGAGTGTTCATTATTCAGCTTACCCAAAAATTATCATCACGCTTTGCCACTGAATGAGACCCTTGACGAATATTTAAGAACTGTCAAGATCACCATGCGAAGAAAATAAAACTCTATGTTTGTATTGAAGCTTGACCAAAAAAGTTTTGCTTTAAAAACTGCAAATACACTGGCCTTTTATTGCATCCGCTATATCCCCACCTTCAGTTTGGTTAAGGTAAGTATGGATGGGGGCTAACTTCTGTAAGTCGAGTCTTTGGAGGGGTGTTCCAGACGCCCTCAACCCACCCCCCTTTCTAGGTCACTGGTAATGAACTCACCGTCAGACATAAACAAGTACCAAGAGGGGATATAAATTGTTGGAGTGGTATATTGCGTCAACAGACATGCTCCTCATATTTAATTTGATACTTGTATTTCCATTCATTCATGTTTATGCAATTATTTCTTCCCAATACAAATTTGATGTCCTATGGATTTGAGAAGTTTAAATGTTGAATACAAATAAAAATAATTTAATTTGACTACTGGTTTTTAAAAGGAAGTTAAGAAATATATGTGGAAAAACTTGTATGGACAGAGTCGGTAATGAATGGGCGCTTAAGGAGCAGCGCGGTTTGAAAGGGATATCAAATAAATCAATGTATTATATTTGGAAGAAGGTATAGTAAAGGTGGATAGAAACATATAAAAGGGACGAACACAATATGGTTTCCAACCTTTGTCCCTTTTATATGTTTCTATCCACCTTTCCTATACTTTCTTCCAAATATAATACAATTATCTCATAAAGAGAAAAGAAGTTTTTCCTATAAAAATAGATCAATGTGAGAGAAGCGTCTTACGTTGGTTTGAGCATGTTGAGAGGATGAGTATATATTGAGTGATGAAGCAAATTTATGAAGGTAGAGTGTGTGGAGCAAAAGGAAGGAGTAGGCCATGTAAGATGTGGTTAAATGTTGTAGACAAATGTGTGAAAAAGAGAAACAGTAAGGGTTTTAAGAATGAAAGAGCATGTATGACTCGGTGTATAGATGTTGTTGAAGTGAATGCGAGTATGCAAGGAGAGGGAAGCGTGGAGAAAGTTAGTAAGGATGGCAAAAGTACAGAGTTGTTTTTTGAGCTATGTGCACAGATTCTTGCTTACCCCATAAGGGAACGGTGTGATTGGGTATCTATCTATGCATGAAAATAAATTGATGATTACATCTGTTGAATATTCCATTATTCGCTATTTGTACTTAAAAATACTGCTCGTTGTTAGATACCGTTCACTGGTTATTTTCTCCCCTATTTCCCCTCAATCTACTTTACGTGCCTGCATATTTCTTGGAATTCGCTACCCTCTTTACCCTCTTCCTTCCCCCCTAGTCAACCCTGTTACAGTTGGCATGTAGTACTCAAGAGACAGTGTGTGTGCGTTAAAAACCTCTCTCGGTCACATCTCGGTGATATTCTGTAGCCCTCGTTCCTAAGAAGAACAAATCAAATCCTCTGTGTTAATGATTTAGTGTGCGACCTTTTGTATTATAATATGTCACTCTTTGGGTTATACTTTATATTTCATATGTACTCATAAAATGCGAGTGTTTAGGGGAGCTCCTCTATCAAAGTAATTACAAAGAAGACCATACTTCTCAGACTCAACTGTGTATCTCCAGCCGAAGACATCCATCAAAGGTAGGCTCCACAAACTCCAGTTTAAATATCAACGTTCAAATCCCGCCTCTGTTTTAGTGCTACTAAAACTGGTCCTCCGGAACTAAATTTAATTTTATATCATTTTAATTTTAATAAGCAGATAGCTCAAACAACATCAATAACCTTTGTGTGTAATGTGTTTGAAATTTCTAATAAAAGCTTAACTATTAAAAGTGAAACCTAACATATTTATAAAATTACAAAAGGTTTGTTATTGATACAGGACATCAGCTTGTTATATAAATGTGTGAAAAAAAAGAGTGTTCTTCATAAAAAGAGACTGCCTGTCCTGGAATGACAGAGACATTAAACCACTTTAATTTTGTTTACAGCATTCCATCCATGGAAAAGTTTCGACTGTCAAATGGTATGTTTACGCACAGCCAGGACTCTTCTGGGTGCTTCTGTTTTCAAGGTGCTTTTAACAGTGTAAGGCCTACATTTGCACTAGTAAGAAATATTGCATAACTATTACAAATAGTCGATTAACTGGGAAATTGTATACAAAATTAGTTCAAACCAGAAATCGCATCAAAGTGTTGTTTTCTACATTTTTCATTTAGCAATAGATATATATATATATATATATATATATAATATACACACATATGTTTCAATGTTGTATTTTTTTAATATGGTGAAACGGTTTCACTGGTCTCAATCCCATAAAGTATAATACAGAAAACAGCACCACATTGCAACATTTGGCTCAAACCGTATTTCCTAAGTCAGGTATTATCCATATTTCAACCTGGCGATGAAAAACATTTTAACAAACCTACTATTGTTCTTGTCAAACAGTTTTACAACATATTCAGATGATTCTATAATAGAGTGAAAATAAAATATTTTTCAATAGTTTTTTCATTCTTAAACTAGCCCTATTCATGGTTTGATTTAAAAACATATATATGTCTATTGATATGTTTTATTTACCACATTTAATTATATCTTTAGGAGGGTTTACATGGGATATCTAACAGACATAAGTATTACTTTCACAAAAGCAGCTCAGGCGAAGGCTTGCACGAACTAGAAACATGTATTCTTTGTTTACCTTGTAAGGTAGTAAGCTTACCTTGCATTACTCCCCAGGGGTAAATAACTAACTTATATAAACTAGATACTGTATGTAAATTATCTGTTCACCCCACCCCACCCCTGCTGTTCACTAGTTTAGTTATTAGAAGTGTTCAGCTATGGCTTCTCAAACATCATCAGTCACTTTTTAACACATGCCAAGTTTTTCTCGCAACAACACAAGGAAGGCGGTGTTGATTAAGTGTTGGGCTATAACTTCTTGATCTTCATGACAAGTATACTGAGAGCGACGAAGAGGAGGATCCAGATTATGCAGGCGACGAAGCCAAGGTAGATATCGCTCTCCCATATGGACCAACCCCGGGCCATTAGACACCTGAGGGCGGTCGTGGGGAGCGTGAGGGGGAGGCACTTGCTGAAATACTGTAACGCCACATGCATCCCTTCCAGTGGCCAGATGGTGCCTAAGGAAACAGTAACACCATTTAGTTGAGTGATGGTAACTGTCTTTAATCCAAGAAGGACGAAGAAGGGACGACCACATACCAGCACAGGGAGGAGAACAGCAACACCTGCTGTGTATAACCTCTACAAAGATTAAAGAAATAGGGAAGCCTTACTTGAATCACAGTAAGAAAAATATTTTAACGCATATGATAATTAAAAATATCACTAACTTTATCTCTTTACTGTCAAAATTTACACCATTTCAAAAATAGCAGCTGCAGAACACATTTTGACAAATGAATGCATTAAATCACTGCTGATGAAATAATATATGAAACACAACTACTTGGGGTGGCTTTCCATAAACGTTTTCCCGCTCTCTTTCCAAGCAAATGCGGGTTGATTCTCTAAAATGCTTCCTTCCTCATCCCTACCTCATTAGATTAATTATCATATATTCATTTTACAACTAACCTGAACAGGTAGTAAGACAAGCTGATAAAAATTTATATACACAAATAACATTTTTGTTATTGTTAATTTAACTCATTTGCTTTGAGGAAACTAAAGTTTCCAAAGGGTGAGCAGATATCATAATTATTATGAATGTTAAATTTCCAAAGAGTAAGTTATACCTACAATGAATTGATGAAAGCGAACTAGCTCACTTTTTAAATGGGCTGATTTTAAAGATTAACATAGCTACAACAACCACCTATTCTAAAACACAAGTCAGTCAATTTATTTCACTAATAAGTTTTTATTTGTTCAATCATGTGCAAAAAGTGTAATTATTTTAGCTTCCATTAGATGCACAGACAGAGCTGTGATAAAATGCTTACACTGAATGTCAGAAACTTGTTTTCTTTGTTTCGTAACCTCACCAAAATGCATTAATTATCCACAATCGACACACCAAGTAATAGGAATACCTATATTAAGATTATTTGTTTATGTTTTTTCAATAGATAGTAATTAATTAACTATATTGCACACTAAAGTACTATTCATGGTTTGACATCATCTTGGTTCTGTTCCATTCATATTATATTATCTTTGTCCATTCTATTCCATTTATTTTGCTTAACTAAGAACAGACACACAAACAAAATGTCCTTAACATATTTACTATTTGTAATAGTTTATTTTATCATTACTACCCAACCTAACATAACCATTTATTTGTTGATGAATGGAAGGTTATGTTTTGCTTGGTTGGGGTAGTTTATAATTATAAACATACTAACTATATTTAAAGAATCAACTAGCCAAAGCTATTATTTATGCTTTTAGTGAGGATTACTCCATCTAGATATCATATTCTGAAAATTGATAAATGACACATGGACACGGGTTCGATTCCCGTGTCCATGTGTCATTTTTCAATTGTCAGAATATATTTAAAGAGTTTGTAAAACATGTGTCTTAATGTATTTATATTAAGGTGTGTTCAAGGAATGAAACATTTTTGCACATGCTATTCTCCTGCGTCTGAGAGCTACTTATTGCTTGTCTAATACTAGAAATCCCACAAACAATTAATCTAAATATTATTGTGTCCCAAACTCCCAGTTCTTGGAGTGGTGATTGTGAATAATATTTATTTTGGTATTGTTATGTTACAAAGAAAACATGTTTCTGACCTTCAGTGTAAGTACACTCACTATCTCTGTATTCAATTGTATTGAGAAACTAATGTAACTACAATTTGCCTCTCTCACCGCTAAGAAGAAGTGCTGGGTAGAAACTACCCATGGCCATCTGGAATGCTGTACTCTCAATCTCGCAGAATGTCGAGATAGCAAAACCTAGAACAATATTGTTCAATCAAAACACTCTGCGAACTTTTTTTTAACCGATAAAATAGGATACAAATTGTATTTCAAGACCCTCAATAGGAGGTTGATTAGAGTCTTGTATCGAGAATCAACCAATCCCCTGACATACAAAAAAAAATGTGGTTCCGGATTAGTGGGGGATTGGTTGACCTCTGAATCTCAACTATACATCCAGCCCAGTGTTCTTAACAACAAAGTTAAGACTAAGTTTTGTATTTTTACAGATTTTATAGAATTGAAATATTTTGGCCAAAATAAATCAAATATTTCTCCAGTAGCAATATAGAGTTTAGTTTTCTGCACATGCTAATATCAACAGATCCTGAATATCTGTCAAGGGTGTCCTGGAATTTTGTCGAAACTTTTCTCTTTATTTACAAGTTTTGACAAAATTCCAGGACACCCCTGAAATATATTCAGAATCTGTTGATATTAGCATGTACAGAAAACTAAACTATATGTTGCTACTGGAAAAATATTTGATTTATACCGGCCAAAAAAAATTTAATCCCATGAAAACTGTAAAATTACTTGAGCTCCCCTCTGCCTGATTATCCTTTTAGGTTGGTTTCCTTTCACATTAATTACATTTATTACAGTGTTTCCACAATAGTTTAATACATCTCTAAGTCACTAGGCAATTTTTTGTATTTATAATCAGTTTTAATGGCTCAAAACCCATCCCTGTAAGCCAGTGTCACCAAAAATCAACTTAAATACAAAACAATAATAATAATACTTAGCACTGCGTCTTACTATTCATTTGGGTTATACGCTTAAGTACTAATTACTCTAATAGGCTAGGAATTGAGAAGGTTGATTATAGAGGAAGTGAACTCGCATTTGCGCGGATGGAGAGTGTAAAACCATTTAGGAAAAACCACCCCCAATTAACCCGAGCGAGATTCGAACCTCGATCTCCCAGTCCTCAGCAGTCTAGCCCCACACGAAACTTACGCGTTAGTTAACTATGCCACCAAGGCTGGTTTTATAATATATATACAGTATATACATATATATGCAAAACAAATAGTGATATATATTCTATGCTCCAGATCATTTAAAAAAACCACAAATTAAATATTAAATTAGAGTTGTTGTGAAAATTTGTGATTATGTGCATCTCCAACGCCAGTGTATACGGAGGGAGGGTACAATGACATGTAATACTGGAAAGAAATATCGACCCTGCGTAAGCCTCACCAAAACACATTCCACTCATCCCTTGCAGTACGGTGAGTGCCGCCACCCAGAACATGCTACCCTCACACTCCACTCGGAACACGTAGATGGTGAATGTCAGGAGTAGGACGGACTGGACGCTCATCAGAACAAACTGAGTGATCACGTGAGATACCATTATCTCCAACGGTGTCACACCTACAACAGACAAATACTATACTCTCTGCAAGTGTTTCCCTTTAGTAGCATTTTCATACCAATGTATAACTATAAGTAGCGCTCGGATGTTTATGATATATCATGTTTTTAGTTTCACCTCGAATTTAATGCGTAATGAACTATAAACATTTTGTATACTACTCTGACTCAAAATATACACATTTTATTTTGCATTAAAGTACATATTTTGAGCAGTTTTCAATTTTAGGTCATATTTCCACAGTTTGGGGAGCATACAGTCATATTTAGATTAAAATTACTTAAATAGCTGATATTTATAATTTCTCTCATGCTTCACATTTTATATTGTAAAGGTTCTTCTATTTATCTTTAGAATGTTTCTGTGAACTAGTTGTGAGCTTGTCAGATCAATAATTAAAGATTTGTCTGCTAATTTCTTTTACTGCAAGTTACTTCCTTGATTTGAGATATATTTTTAATAATATTCATTATCATTAATTTACATTTTTAGGGCATATTTGTTAATTTTTAGGTCATATTTAAGTCATATTTAGGACATATTTTTAAGGGCATATTTGCATGCATATTTTGCTATTCTTAAGGTCATAAACATCCGAGCTTTAACTATAAGATATGTCATACTTGGAAGAGGTTACGAGAAAGGTGGATAAAAATCATATAAAAGGGAACAAACACAATATGGCTTTTACCACTAAGAGAAGAACACAGTTCACACTTTACATTGCTGCCACTGGACAATGAGGTAATAGGTGCCTCTTGAAGAAAATCGATAGTTGACGCCCCCCCCCACCTAGGTTTTATTCTATTAGAACTAACCAGGAGGGAGTATGAAACACACAACAAAACTTGCTAAAAGAGGTAACCAAAAAATACAAAAGGGAGAAAAAGGAAATTGGTGAAGAATGATATAGGGAACTTAGATAGGAACATGTAAAAGGAACAAATAATATAAAGGACAAACACAGAGAATGAACATTGGATACGAATAAATATGTCTTCTCGCCTTTTGAGGTTTTCTTTAAAGAAATATATTATATATAAAATAATATAATATATGTCACTGATAGATACCATAATGTAAAACACTTATCTTAATATCTCATTCATGAAAACAGAATGGAAAAAGAGAGGATGCTGAAGAAAATGTTGGAAATGAAGTATGTAGAAAAAATACCGTTAGGGAGATCAAGAAAGAGATGGGAGGAGGAGATAACAGACAGTGTTCAAGTGATAGGAAAAGAATGGAAGAAAGTAAAGGAGGAAGGGTGATGGAAAATAGAGGAAGATGGAAGCATTTTACTAAACTGACACGGCCACAGGCTGGAAATAGTTGATGATGATGATTCATGAAAACAATGTTTATTTTATAAACTTTCTTTCTTACTTACATACTTTGTAAATAGCACACTGAACTGCATTGATGGCCTTACAGTATAAGGCATACCTTTCATAGTATATTGGAACATCGGTGATAGAGAAGTCAGAGTTCAAATCGTGACAAGATGTACCGAGTGTGTTTATTCCTAAATGCAAATTCTCCATGTAAATATGTGTGCATTTCCTATGTGTTCTGCCTTTCTCATATCTATCTGGGTATTCCTCATTTAACTACCCTAATGGGGCAGGGATGAGGAAGGTAGAGCATAGAAAAGGCACCAATATTTGCATGTTGGGAGAGTGGAAAATCATTTAGGGGAAAACCATCCACAGTACACCCGGCTGAGATTCAAACCAAGACGAACTTCCCTGTCATCAGCAAGTCAATATTTTGCAAGAGTGATGCCTTAGATGTATGACCACCAATGCAGTTAGCAATAAATTTTACTCTGGTGATTTTTTTTGCCTGGATATGTCTTGTTTCTTTATAAAATGATTGTAAAGACTGTCTAGACCATAATCTCACCTGCAACTATTGTTCGATCTAGCAGCCCCTCTCTCCTCTCGTAAATAAGGGTCCCAACTGTCAGTGCCACGCCTAGGAAGAATATGAGCCTGGACATAAAACACACACATAACATTATCAAACACGGTGCATCTACAATTCATGCAGACCTAGATTAACTTTTTTTAGCACCACGTCTTACTACTCGTCCAGGTTATATGCCTATGTACTAATTACACTAATGGGCTAGGGATTAGAAAAGGCTTAATTTAGAGAAAATTCACCCGAATTTGCGTGGAGGGAGAGTGGAAAACCATTTAGCAAAAACAACCCTCAGTGTACTCGACCGGGATCAACCTGATCTCCCTGTCTTTCGTCAGTCTTGTCTAACATGAGAGTAGTGCGTTAGACCACGTGGCCACTGAAGCGGGCCTGGATTAACTACTAAGAAATATAAGCAAGTGATTAGGGCCTCAAGTGAAGAGGGGCACTACAGAGTACTGGTACTATCATTTCAAATTTTTTTTGCATTAACAGTTTTTCCCTTAAAAGTTTTATTTAAAAAATGAATAAAACTGATGACTTTTTTTTCTGTTCCCTATTTATAAGTATATGATTTGCTGTTACTTAGTGTTAAATAAATATAATAACAAACTGTTTATATGAATTAATACAGTAGTGCGTACGTACTGGTGTAAAATATGACTTTGAAATAAACTGAGTTTTTTTAATTTATTATTTCATCTTCAGTATTTATTGAGTCTTAATGTCTTGCCAGATAAGCAATATTAGAGCCAAGGGGTCACCATTATTTGGTTGTGATTAGGGCATCAGCTGGCCTTAAATCTGACCCTGAGGTTACAAATGCAAGGAAATATTCATTAAAATTGTGTAGGAAGATTAACTTACTTGTAAGAATAATATATTTAATACCTTTCTTCACTTACCTATCAACAGTTCCTGACTATCTGTCATGAGCATGATGGCATTATCAAACAAACCTTTTAAATGGAGAGAAAAAGTTTTGATTAAATTCCAGAACACCCTTGACAGATGTTCAAGAAATTTTGAGGTCATCATGTGAAGAAAATTAAATTTGATGTTTGTATTGGAGCAAAAAATTCTTATGTAATACTGACTGTTCAAAAAGTTAAGTTACTATTATCTAAATTCATGTGTTCATACACTAAGCCATATAATCTGTGTTCTGATACTTTTCACTTATGGTGTCAATTTTGACTGCTGTATTGCCCCTTCCAAAGCCTCTGCTCCAGTTTCGAACCCTAAACTCCTGAATCCGGATACAAGCAAAGTGGTGTTGGTTAGATATTAATTGACTATCTGTAGGTATTAGCAAATAAATATGTTCTACTGTTTAGTTTGGAAAAATACCTGTTTCTTTATCACATATAATAATATTAGTTAAACATGTATAACAATATCACTCACACTACTACAACTCCTGGTGCTGTGAAGTCGGTAAAACTGGGTGTTCTTGAACCATACACTGGATTATTTATCTAAAAAAAAAACCAATTAGTTTTAGTATTATTATACTTAATAAATTCAACAATCAGGAACTAAGTTTATTTTTCAAGTTTACTTTAGACTAAAGTGTATGAATCATCAGAAGTGAGACCTGCTACAGTGGTCTCACAGTATATGTAATCACTATTGCAAAAGACTGGACTGCCAGTGGTGGGGAGGTCGGGCTCGAATCTCGGTCGAGCATCTTGAAGGTAGTCTCAACTATGTATGCATACAACACTTTGTTGGTGATGGCTAGATCAAGGTTTTCGGGTTGTAGATGGCCGACCACTGCCTTAAACCATTTTACCACTGAGTCATATAAGTGTAAAATTCCTATTTATCGATAAATGTTTTCTTGGCTGGACTGGCGCGTGGTGGCTCAGTGTCACAGTTTCACCAACTCACTCTAATGGGAGCCTCAGCCAGTCTGGGGTTGATGTCACAGCTAGAAAGAAGTTCTCTGGAGAAGTCTTGGTAAGACGCCCGCAGGTCAGACATCAGCATTAGACCTATCTGCTGGTCTTTCAACAAACACAAGCAGTAAACGTCAGATGCAGCCATAATCGTGACACAGGGGGTTCAGAATTCAGGAGGCGACGTGCCGCGAAGGACAGTTTATATAAAACACTAACATTTTATTTTTGCACTCAATAGGGGCTTTGGAAGCTATACAAAAGTGGGGTCGATAAGGGTGTAGGATCAACAGAAAATGGGGTCTGAAAACCCTCCCATAGGGAGTGAGTGAGTAAATACAAACCTTTTTGATGCCAAAATTAGTAACATTTTACTAATTTTGCGTATAACCCAAATGGGTAGTAAGACGTGGTGCTAATAATAATAATTTACTATTTTGTTATTGCTATTTTATAGATAATTGATATATATCAACATTTACAGTTTCAGATAACACAGACATATGTATGAATATATTTAAGTAGTTTTAGGGACATTTTAACTGTCATACTGTCCATCCTATCATGTTCTTGAAGAAAATATATATTTGAAAATTATTTTCACCATCTTATTCTATTTTTTTTGGTACTAATACATTGTCTGCAAGAGTGCCGTAACCAGGCTGGGGAAACAGGGGCAGTGCTCTGGGGCTCCTGGTAATTTGCGCTTTAGGGGGAAGGGGGGGG
>CABFWB010000206.1:185057-196730 GCA_902151455.1 Timema bartmani
CCCCCCCCCCCTGTACAAATGAAAGCCATCCCTCAGTGAGTCGAGTACTCACGATTGTAGTAATGGGGCTGTCTTGCCGCAAGCTGAGCTGAAGGAACACCTCCTCCAGTGTGTCACAGCCGAACCTCCCCATCAGTCTGTCTGGAGGGCTCTCGGCCAGCAAGCGTCCACTTCTCATCATACCGATCTGGTCGACAAGATACAACATGGATACTTTTAATTTATTTGAGGAATTTAGCGTGCGGTTTCTAAACTGACTGGTTATATCAGCACATGAGAATTTCTAAGAGTGAGAGTGAAAGGCCGGTAAAAGTATTTTCACATACCTTCCAGGACTCTTTTACATGCCAAAAACAACACGCGACCAACGGCTTTACTTCCCATCTGAAGGAAGTTGTGCTAAGGACTTTTTATCGCTCAAGAAAAATACATCAACCCCGGCTGGGTTTGAGCCCATGAACATCGGGTCCTGAAGTAAGCATTCTACCCCAAAACCACCGAAGTTGACAAGCTGGATACTTATACTCGTAGTATGATAGCCTTGTCTTATGTACTCTACTGTATCTTTTGCAATGTCAGTTCTACACTGTCAAACTGTGACACCTTAAGATCATTAGCTTGCATATTGGGTGTGCTGGGTGTGTCCAGGCACACACTAATGTCCAAAAAAGTGTATTTGCATTTTAATTTAATCGCATGATATGTTTGTATTTTAAAATACAGATTTATGTATTGAAGTAGAGTTCAGTGACCCAACAATGCCGCAACTTACTAACGATTTTGTACATAAATAGGACAAGAATCGTCTTTATCAGATAACTATAATGATGTTATTGAGGAATTTAAATCAACAACTAACACCTGTGCGTATAACCTGAAAAGGTAGTAAGACATGGTTGTAAAAACAAGAAAAACATAAAAAAACATGTGGTGAGTGCTGTCTCAATCTCTCAGACAAAAGATGTAAACACCTTCATCTGTTTTGGTCAATTTTGGTTTGCTCACTATCTCATTGTTTAAGTATCTGATTTGGTCAATTTTGGTTTGCTCACTATCTCATTGTTTAAGTTTTTATTTTTAGGTAAACTATAAAACAAGACTATTATATAATATTACAGACTACAGTATAATGCAGTAATTAAAGACTAATATTATTATTTCTTAGAAGCGACAGTAAGCTTCCTTGTGCGGAGTATAGAGTACAATCATGGTGTGTGTGTGTATATATATATATATATATATATATACAAAAGAGCATTGCCCAGGTTACACCTATGGAGGTTGTCTACACATACCAGTAATGAGATGATGTGGTGATATTGAATATGGAGGTGTGGGCCAGTGGAGGTCTTAAATCTAACTTAAGCTTAAATAACCAGACCATGGTGACCATAAGAACAGTTTTCCTTTTGGGAAAAAAAAACAACATATGATTGTACCGGGAATCAAACCCGGGACCTCTGGATTAGTATCTAGGGATGCTGACCACTAGAGCAAGAGGCTGGTCAGTATATACTTCTTCAAGTAAGAATACTATAGTAAATGCTACTGAAGTGTGCATTAAATCAAAGGCTGCTTGCTATCACACAGGCTAGAGAATAGTGCAGAATAGCAAGGTAATCCCATTATCTTGTGAACCCAGCGTAGTGGGTTGATCAGATCCATCGCCAGTGTTTTGTCATCTCACCATGTGAGCCTGCCTCGCCTCCTCTATGTAATGGGTCGTGATGATGATGGTCTTGTTCCCGCTTTTGGCGATGTCCACCAGGTGTTCCCAGATGTTCTGTCTCAACAAGGGGTCCACCCCGACAGTTGGCTCGTCCAGGATCAGTAGCTCAGGGTCGTGGAGCAGGGCCGCGGCGAACGACACGCGCCTCTGCTGGCCTCCACTGGAACCAGAGGCTAAGTGAGGAGACCGGGCCGGGAAATATATCTGAGGGGCACGGGTATAGAAAGGTGGGGGATAAATGAGGGCGGACACCCCCTGAAAATTGGTGGGGGGTTCAAACATACGTATACAAACTTAATAAGGTTTGGTGTTGTTTTATTTATGCCGCTATCCAAATATTAATTTAACCATTTTATAGGAAACCCACTTTCGACCATCGGTATTGATTGAAAGTCACTAAAATGTATATGGTATAAATGTTTTATTTGATTTATTAGCTAAAAAGTTATAAAAAGCGGCCAATAATACTTCCTTATGGATTACTGTATAGTTTCTCTTTATATCATTAATTAATTATACTAAGAATGTAAATACAAAATTTATATTTTTATTAATGCCATTATGGCAATATGAGCTTTAAATTTTCAAATAATGGACTTCTTACGAAAATCAAACTGTAGCTGTTATTTTAATATTCAATTATAAGATGTATTCTGTAAACCATCTATTGCAACATTATCTCTGAAAATATTTCAAATAAAATATTGTTTTTGGTGCATCCAAAAGGAATCGGAGGGCAAAGAATGGAATGAAACAAGTTGATGGTTCTGAGAAAAGGAGTCAAATATTTTGGTTACTAATTGTAAGAGTATACTTGAAAAAATACACTTCCCCATTCCATTTTCCTCTTCACCCCTCCCTCACACACACACACTCACACACACACACACACACACTCACACACACTCACACACTCGATCACAAGATATATTATGTCAACCTTCTATTCCGAAAATATTTTGTTTGTTTTCCATGCTGCATAATGTCCATTCGTGTTGGAAGTGTAATTTTAGTACACAGGATAAGGAAGATGAATTTTAATCAAATTAAGTGCGGTGTAAAAAATCTAATCTGCTAATCTATGAACTCACCTAAGTTTATTCACAAGCTTATGTTTGTAAGGAAGGTCCAATAGTTTTAACAAGAAGTCCAATCTTTTTTTAACATCGGCTGTGCTCATCTTGAACATCCACCCGAAATACATCATGGTCTCCTGAATGGTGAACTCGCCGTATAGCGCCGTTTCCTGTAATCAGTAGCTTTTACAATGCTCGTCGAAATAATAACTCTAGCTGAAATCGTTGTTGAAATATATGACCTTGAGGCACTTCTCCCTTTTTAGTAAATTGAAAATAATACCAACTACATGGTAATGTTTTAAACATATTATTTATTTTTCTTGTATTCATCAATTATAATGTGAACAGAAACAGCCTTAACGATAAACCATACATATCCATATCCGACTTTATCCCACTCAATTTATATAGCATAGCTGAAAAGGCCCTTTATTTTATTTGTGGATAAGGTTTTCTTGTTACCACCCATTCGGGCTCATACGCTGATAAGGTATCCATCCTACCTGCGGCATGTAGCCGACCCTCCTCCCAGGCACGCCACTGCCCTTCGTCCCAGGCGTACCCCCGAGGACAAGCACCTCTCCGGTGTTGAGGTGGCGTCTACCCACAATGCAGGTCAACAATGTCGTCTTTCCACAACCACTGGCCCCCAATAAACCATAACTGTAAAACAAACACAGTACCATTAGTCAATGAGGTTATGGAGGGAGGAAGACTCATGTTTTTTGGTGTTCCTTGAAATGTATTAACGTGGGGATGTAGGGGACGCGAGTTAAGGGAAGTGTTTTTGGAGTTTTTATAGTAACACTTTTTTTTGCCAAAATAAATAAAATATCTATCCAGTAGAAACATAGAGTTTAACTTTCTTCACATGGTGGTATCAACAGTTGTTGAATATCTGTCACGAGTATAGCAGCATTAGATGATAAACTTTTTAAATGAAGAGAAAAATTTATCATTAAATTTCAGAACAAACTTGACAAATATTCGAGAAATGTTGGAGGCCATTGTATGAAGAAAACTAATCTCTTATGTCTACTGGAGAATTATTTGATTTATTTTGACGTAAAAAAGTTTTGGTATAAAAAGTGAAGAAACACTGGATTTTTTTTCACGTCCCCTTTAACTCCACCTTAAGAAGGAAACTGTTTTATAGCATTATGCATTATATGAATCTCGGTCATTTTTGAAACATTCGCCTTTTTTACAATTTTTTTTTGCTGCTAATGCTATTAGCTTCCAAATTTAAAAAAAATCAGCATGAAATCTGAATTACTAACATCTCCAGGGTATTCAAAAGAAACACTAAGGTTGTCGGCCACCATTTTGGAAAATGGCGTCTATTTCTCAGATATCCAAGTGTTACCCAATGCTATCACACATTTGCCTTCTTGATAAACTTCAAGGAACACAATAAACATAGTAAACCCTCCAACTCCTCCATAAGCTTTTACTTTCTTGCTATCTTACAGGTAGAGAAAGTAGCTCAAATTGTGATCGTCAAAAAAATAGAACTCGAGTTTTTGATGAAAGTCGACGTTTCATGACCACCCGAATCCGAAAAAGTGGTTTTGGCCATTCCGTCTGTCTGTCCGTCTGTCTGTCCGTCTGTCTATATGTACCTCGAAGTAGAGCCTAAACAATTTTACTGACCGGGCTAAGACTTGTTTTAAATTATTATGTCGGATATTTTACGTAGGTATATTTTCCGAACCGACAGGTTATATCAGCACAAAACTTATAAACTAACTTAAATCTATAAAAGACACAACAGTCAACCCACAACAGCTTATTCATCATAGTGAAAGGGGAACCCCACATTTCACCAATGATAAATTTTTTCGATCATGCCCTGGAATTGAACCCGGAACGCTTAGCTCAGGGGACAGACACGCTAGCGATTGAGCTAAGTTGTCGAACCAACTACACCAGGGGTCTTCAACATTTTTTTTATGTCCAAGGGCCAAAGTTTCTGTCTCTTGTTGGCTCGTGGGCCGCAATACTGTACTGACAATATTAGGATTGAATCAATATTAAAATATTCGTATCAGCTCATTCTTATAATCTCGCTAGAGTTTTGGTCTGTCTCCAACAGGCGAAATCTTGGATTCCTCGTAAAGTATGTTCTCTTGTTGTTTTTCCCCTTTTTTTTTAGATTTTTCTTACCAGAAGATAACGCGATTTGTCTTGTTTACTAGAGTTGTCACGTGCTGTTTCAAAATACATTTTTATAAAAAATGTAATACTTTACATAAAAAGCAAAAATCGTTCATAAAATAACGTAAAATGCGTATTTATTTTACTAGTTGGTTATATAAAATATATACCTATATTAATTTGTCGTTATTTCTCTTGAAATAAGATTCTATTGTTTATGACCCAGCGGGCCGCAAAAATGTCATCGCCGTGGGTTGAAGACCCCTGAACTACATCAATCAGAAGGAAAGAGGAGGAAGAATGAGATGGGAATCATAATCGAGACTAGAAGATGGTGATTGTGTTTACTTTAGACTCACATGGTTCCCTTCTTGACGGTCATGTTGAGGTTGTCGAGGACTATGTTGACCCCGTACTTTTTGCAGGCGCCTCGCACGCTCACGGCGTTGAGACGCTCTTCACCGCCACCGCCTGGACCGGGGTTCGAGTCCATGCTGCAGCAACCTGTAGTACTAAATACACAGCATATGTCACTGTTGTGGGTTTATCATGGGAAAGCTACAGTATATTATTATTAGCACCGCGTCTTACTACCCGTCCAGTCTATACTCTTATGTAATAATTACATAAATGTGTTAGGGATCAGAAAGGTTTAATTCTGAGAAAGTGTGCCCCCATTTACGTGGAGAAATAGTGGAGAACCGTTTATGGTTAAATCCCCATCTCCCTGTAATCGGTAGTCCAGTCTATTGGTAGAGTGACGCCTTAGACAATGCGGCCACTGAAGCGAGTAAACATTGATATTATTTTACTATATTATTAGTATTATTACTACCCGCTTCGATGACCGCGTAGTCTAACGCGCTACTCTCATGTTGGACTATACTGCCAAAGATGGGGAGATCGGAGTTCGATCCCAGTAGGGTGTACTGAGGGTGATTTTTCCTAAATGGTTTTCCACTCTCCTTCCGTGCAAATGCGGGTTATTATTCATCAAACGTGATGGCTATACATCATATGACTTGGAGTCTTAAGCTGGGGATGTAATGGACGCGAGTAAAGGTCAGTGTTTTTTGACGTTTTATATCAAAATATTTTTTGAACATAATAAATAAAATGTTTCTCAAGTAAAAAATTAGAGTTTAATTTTCTTCTCATAGTAACCTCAACATTTGTTGAATATCTGTCAAGGGTGTCCTGGAGTTTAATTACAACTTTTCCTCTTCATTTAAAAAGCTTCTCATCAAATGCCGCCATGCTCATAACAGATATTCAACAATTGTTGATATCATCACGTGAAGAAAATTAAACTCTATGTTTCTACTGGAGCAATATTTCATTTATTTGGTTCAAAAAAAGTTAAGCTATAAAATTGAAAAACACTTGCATTTTCTCGTGACCCTTAAATCCTCTCACCTTAAGTGATGGAAATACCATATTTATTTCAAGCAAACGCTTATTTTTATTGCTCAACATTTCCTAATCACTTAAATCATCCTCATCATCATCCCAACATCGCTATTGACCCGCAATAGTGTGTACGCGGAAAAAGGCATAGATCTCGTCTGATATGGCTTTCTGGATCTGGGTAGGTTGGGGTGAAAATCCCAATTGGGTATAATGAGAGATTATTCTTTTTCCCTTGAATCGTTTTTCACTATTATTTCGCTCAAAAGGAGGGTACATTTATTCTTAATTCAAACTTAATCATCCCTAAACCATTAGCATAAATGTGCGAACAGCCCAGATGAGTTGTTAAAAAAAAGGTACAAAAAATAATAGTACGGTGCACCGCACAGACTTTCTCACCCCTTTCTCTAAATCACTATACTTATAATTCGTAAATTATGTGAAACGAAATAATATACTTTGTTATAGAAACATTATGGATAAAAAATATACAGAACATTTCACCAAAGAGCATTCATGAAATAATAGTGTTACAGAATATATTATTTGCTCTGCGCATTTCAATTCCCCCCTTTTTCAAAGCTCTATTTAAAATATATATTTGCTAAAGCTTGGAAAATCTTGTTTATTTTTAAGAGACCTAAAACTTCACGATAAGTATCTTAAAGATTAGGGGCATATTATCAAAATTGGAAATATCTACTTATGTAAAGTAACCTTAAATTAATTTTATGGGAAAATAAGACGTAACTTTTTTTAAACAGTGTATGGATATGAATTTTAATCAAAATAGTTAGAACCAATTTTAAGAACAACGATTTTTTCTCTTTTCATCCTTAAGTAAATTACCCTTAATTTTAGGGTTGGATAGCTAAATTCAAAAACCTTCTGAGGAACCTTATGAAAACCCTGGATACTAGGAGTATGTGAAGTCCACTTTTCTATTCGAAGCGAACTCGAATCGAATATATGAAATATTATCGAAGCTGAATCGAAGTTCAATTAGTTCTTAAAGGTGACCTGGCAGTCTAGGGGTAAGGTGTCAGACTTCTGTGCTGGGGGTCCGGGGTTCAATCCTCGGTCCCGGCACAGATTTATCTGATTACCAAACCCTTTCTTCACTTCTGACAATATGTGTATTAACCACAACTTGTGAATGTGTGGAATGCCAGGCCTCCACCGTGGTTCGGATTCCACGTTAAACTGTAAGTCCTCAATTTCATCTCACAATCACCCTACCATTGCACATTAGCGTAAGTGCGTATAACCCGAACGGGTAGTAAGACGCGGTGCTAGTAGTAGTAATAATAATAATAATAATTAGTTGTTGTTAGTGGCCTCAAAAAATATTAAATTGTGGTCATTTTTATAACTTGATGCACTAAAATTACTTGTAAAATATTTCATTGCGTGTGAATATCGATTTGTAATGTAGAAAACAGCTCAAAATGACAGTAATTGACCATAAAATGAGAGTTTTAGCTTTCAATATTTTTATCGGTGATATGTTGAGGCCGGAATTTTTTTCAAAGCGAAGTAGAAGTTGATATTTGTTTCTAAGTTAAGTCAACCTCCCCGTTACCGGTGAACCATACTGAACGAGCCTGACTTTATGACCACATGCCCACCGATGTGGGTAAATTTTAATCAAGAGCCTCGTTGAGTCCGCCAATGCGTCACGCGATTTCGAGGAAACTTTGGGCGAGCCTTGACATAGTTGGTAAAAATAAATTAACGCCTGTACAGTCTGCTTAGCTTACGTGATTAAAATGGCGATTATTGAATTATCGATAAAATCTTTCCTCAACAACATGTTGTTATGTGTTTGTATTGATTGACGTGTTAATGTTGACATATTTCATTCTAAGAAACTTAAAGTTTTCTTCTTGATCAATTAAATGGTTGAAACTTGAGCTTGTTGATTATATTCAAGTCACCGTGTAGGCCAACTTAAGTCGAGGGTTCCATGGATCGATTCCAGGTGATGCTGATAAATATATTTTATTATTTGTATATGCCGTGGTTATCAATAGGCGGCCCACGAAGGCTGCCAGTCTGGCCCACGGTAATTAATTAAACGGGCGAGTCCATGTGTAATTTTTGACTAAATTTATAACTAAATATCAAAATTGTAAGAAACTTGCCATTATATTTTTAACTTTCTCTCGATTCCTCGGAGATAAAGTATTGTGATCGTCAAAAAAATCGAACTCAAGATTTTGATAAATGTTGACGTTTCATGACCCCCTGAAACCAAAAAAGTGTTTTTTGTAATGCCGTTTGTCTGTCTGTACCTCGAGCTAGAGCCGAAACTATTTTACCGATTAGGCTAAAACTTGGTAACTGGGGTTTTCATAAGGTTCCCCCGAGGGTTTTTTGGAATTAGACATCTAGCCCTAGAATTAAGGGTAGTTTAATGATGGGCAAAAAGAGAAAAATCGAGTTGATTAAAATTAGCTCTAACAATTTCGGTTAAATTTAATATCTAGTCACTGTTTATCATTATAAACAAGATATAATCTCATTTTCTCGTGAAAATTGCTTTTAGGGTACCTTTTATCAGGAGAATTCTCCAATTTTCATAATTTCTCCGCAACTATTTGAGATATGAAATAACCTATCGTTGTAAAGTTGCAGTATTATTAAAGATAAACATATTTTATTTGAGATATATTTTTATAAAAGCAATAATTTCTGAGCTATAAACAAAATTATATACTTTTTAATTCATGTCTTTGAAAATGAATTCGATTCTTTGGTGGACAAAGTTGTTTCTTTTTTCCTCAGTTTTTCTGTCACAGTGTTCCTAGTTCCTAATGCCATAGAGTAAGTAACAGTGTATATTATTTCATTTGTGATCTTTGGTGTTGTCTTTCTACAACAATATACAGGTCTATTATTTCGTTTCACAAATCTTACGAGTGTTTGGTAAATGTATATTCTAAGAGAAAGTCTGTGCAGTGCGCTTTATTTTTATTATGTTTGGGTCTATCTATAAATGTGAATCAGGCTTTTCTGACATGAACAATATAAAAAAAAATATTGTGGCTGTAGGGAATGGAGGAAAATACTAATGTTTTTGCAGTTTTTATGGCAAAACTTTTTTTTTGTCAAAATAAAATATTACTTCAGTACAAAGAGATCTTGATTTTCTTCACATGGAGATATCAACAGTTGTTGAATATCTGTTATGGGAATAGCGGCATTAGATGATAAACTTTTTAAATGAAGATAAAAAATTGTCATTAAATTCCAGGATATCCTTAACAGATATTCAACAACTCTTGATATTATTGTGTGAAGAAAATTAAACTTTATGTTTATACAGAAGTATAATTTGATTTATTTTGACCAACAAAAAAGTTTTGCTATAAAAATTGCAAAAACAATTACCTTATATCGCGTTCCCCACACGCCTACAATAACAGATGCTCATGTTGAAAACGCCCTTAGATTAGCAAATCATTTACCAAATTAATTTTTCACACTATCTGGCCTGGTCCACGAAAAAAAATAGTTGCAGTCCTTGTGGAGAAGTAATTCAGAACCACAGGATAATAATGCAAGACAATTAGGCCTTTAGGCTATAGGACTGGGTATATAGCTCTAGGCCACAGACAATTAATACAACCAGACACTCAACCTTCAGGTTAAAATGGTTGCGATCCTTTTGGCAGCTTGAGTCCTTCAACACTAGGATCGCTGCGGTTAGCCCAGTGGTGAAGGATTCAAGCTGCCAAAAGGAGCGCAGCAAAACCCCCGTAAGGTTGAGAGTCTGTTTCTTACTTTTCTGTGCTCTAGACGTTAATGTTCTGGGTTAAGACAGAGTTCAGTGTTGGCTATGTTGAATAGAGAACTGAAGTCTTTTAGCAATCCTAACTTAACCTAGGTCACAAATGACCCCAACTCTGAAGATGATCCAAACAGGTCGGAACTGGCACATACTGAGCTATTTTTGAGACATATTTAGTTAGATAAGATCTTAGAAGGAGATTACTTAAAATTACTTTTCATTTTACTCCCACCCTATACAATACTCCTTTGAATATTTTTTTTTACCCATGCAAGTAGAAATGGAACTTGACTCGTAGTCTACCTCTGCGCAAATGCAAGTACATTTTCTAATAATTCTGCCTTCCTCATCCCTAAGTTTATTAGAAAAAATAATAAATGTTTGTATCCTGAACAGAGATAGAACTTGGGGGAAGGAAAAAAAACCCTTTTTTTTAGCACTGTGTCTTAATACCCTTTCGCGTTGTACGCTCTTTGTTTGGTAAAGTTTTACTTCGAGTTTTAAAGCGTGGAGAGAGAAAATAGTTGGGGTGCTTCAAATTGGTGGTAGCTTACTTAAACCCACCCCCTTTTTTTTACAGGGCATTAACTAAACTTGTTTCCTGACATAGCAAACCAAATAAACTAAAAATTTAAACAAACACTTTTTTTCAGATGACATTTTGATTTGTGTAAATATATAAAAATGACACCCTGACAGGGATTTGAACCCTGAACGTCCAGATTCCCGTATATGTTTGATTTACAGGTTTAAATGGAGGCGATCCCGGATATCTCAGTCGGTAGAGTGGCACGCACGTTTAATTGAAAGTCTAAGGTTCAAATACCTGTCTGTGTGTCAGTTTTCTATATTTACACAAGCTACACATTTTTTTAAATTATAATTTTTGATAAAAACCTGGTTCTAATTTGAGACTACACCACTCGACAAAGAGAGTATATGGTTAACGTCGCTAACTTCGTCTTGTCTCGTTAGCCGGTGATGGAGAAGTCGGGGTTTGAATTCGAGGTGCGTGTTCTTAGGTGAATTTATCTGAATGATAATTTCCCACTCTCCCTTCCCGAAAATAGGGATGCACTTCTTCTAAATTACACCCACCACATCCCTGTCCCGTTCGTGTAAATATGCTGCTATCCCGCGTGAGCAGTAAGACTTGGTGCAGAGGGGAGAAAAAAAAGACTTGAGCAAGTA
The DNA here is from genome assembly GCA_902151455.1 of Timema bartmani. Classification (NCBI taxonomy): domain Eukaryota; kingdom Metazoa; phylum Arthropoda; class Insecta; order Phasmatodea; family Timematidae; genus Timema; species Timema bartmani. Next base: position 196,417 of record CABFWB010000206.1, read on the forward strand.
ACTTTAACGCCTTGAGATAATTTCAGATGCAACCTGCATAGCAGATCTGTAGTAATGGTAGATTCTTAAAAATATCATGGCTTTTTTTTTCCTACGCGTATACTGTAATATTAATGTTTATTATTATCATTATTATTTATATTATTATTATTATTGTTATTATTATTATTATTATTATTATTAGCACAGCGTCTTACTACCCGTTCGGGTTATACGCACTTACGCTAATGTGTAATGGTAGGATGATTGTGAGATGAAATGGAGGACCTACAGTTTAACGTGGGATCCGAACCACGGTGGAGGCCTGGCATTCC